>CM046029.1:41829534-42019310 GCA_025215565.1 Flaveria ramosissima | reverse complement strand
GTTTAGTGTCTGATTTCACAGTCTTACTCGTGGAATCAGGATCACTAACTAGAGGAGTAGACACCACATGATCCTTAATTGAGTTGTTATTGATAGGTCTATATTTGTATTCAAAAGGATCTCATGTGGTGGTGGCACGACTTTGTATCCCAAACTTTCCCCATTGTTTCGTTCTTTCACTAAGTTCTGTACTATGTGAGAAGAACTAGCCCAATTATGCAGTTTTTGTTTAATGAATTAACCTCGACTTCCAAAACTGCTTTCTCCTTTTGGTTCTTCTAATGAATTTAAATAAAAATTTATATCATTAGATTGTTTTAAGGCAACAACCTCGGTTTCCCTTAGTTGTTTACCTAAAAGTTCTATCTTTTCTTTAAAACTGCACTCATTTTGTTTTAATATACGATTAGCTTCAGTGCAGAGTTGTACGTCATTTACTAAGTTATCATTGTGTTCTAATAACCTAGCAAATTTTAGATCAATGCTTTCCCCAAACTTTTTACATTTAGAACAATCATGTTTATTAAATAATTGATCTAAGGAACTTACCTGTGAGGAGTCAGTTGAATCAGCCATCAAGTAGAGGTGACTCTTCTGTTGTTGGAGTTTGAACTTGTTGCTCTGAGCTCTTCTGAATCTTGTTGCACGTACCAATTCTGAAAACTTGTCTTTGAAATCTATTTCATCTGTGATTGTCTCAGCAGTCTTCTTCCTCAATCATGTGATTTACCACGTTTACAGCTTCTTCTGAATCTAACATAGCTTGCTCAGCTGCAATATCACCTTCACTGGCAGACCCATCATCCAATGCTTCGACCCAAGCAATGTTTGATTCTCCAAGAGAGACAAATCGGAAGGACCAGTCTTGTCCTTCATCACCTTGAGCAGTTAGTGCCTTAGTCTCTTTACTTGAAGTACTAATTCCAACCATGTCTTTGTCTTGACGGTTGAAAGTAGGAAATGGGTTACCATTTCCCGTCTTCTTAGGCTTCACACATTCACGTTTAAAATGCCCCTTTTCACCACAGTTGAAGCAGGTGACCTGGGTTTTGTCGAAACCAAAAGTCGTATCTTTCGTGGCTACTAGATTCTGCCCCGTCTTCTTGACAAACTTTTTAGCTCGTCTAACTGCACTTGCTACAGCCCACATGATATCCATTCTTTCCAGCTCGTTCTCGTCAACCTGTTCGTAGTCTTCATCTGCAAGATGACAATTTCCGATCTTCCCAGCAACTAAACCATCATACGATTGAACCACTGCTGCTAGAAGATTCATATGCTCCTTTGCAACTTCCACTGTGACATTACCGAGATTCTCGGTCTTCAACTTCGTTGTATTGGCTTCAGGCACTATGTAGTGGGTTCCTGATGACCCTGACGTTTCTAGTCCTGAAGCAGTGGTTTGGGAAGGAGCCGCGGAACTGGACACGAACGCTGTTTGAAGTGGTGCTCCTGAACCAGTTGGAGTGGGAACTGAATTATATAGTGAAGGATTCTGAACGTAGATCCTTTCTTTGACTTGTACTTCATCCTCAGTTCCTCCTCCCTTACATTCAAGATGAAGTCATTTATGTCCAACGTAGTAAGTATGTCGTTTTGTCTCAAGTTGGACACAAATGAATCCCATTTCGCAAGCAAACCATCTGCAAAGCTTGACACTTTATCTTCCATAGACGTCATTACACCATGAGTGTGTAGCTCACTCATAAGATGGTAGAACCTGTCGATGATGTCATCCAAGCTCTCGTTTCCTATAGGAGAGAAGTTATCGAACTCCTTCTTGAGAGCATTTGCCTTTAGTGCCTTTAATGTTGCGTTTCCTTTGTATCTTTTCTCCAATGCATCCCATAACTTTTTGGCCTGCTTGTTCTCAGAAAATTGGTGAAAGATGTCTTTCGGGATTGACTGAGTCAGCAGAGCATTAACTTTCTTCTCAACATTGTAGTGAATCTTATGAGCCTCGCTCATTCCACCCAACGTCAACTTTACTCCATTTGCACTTACTGGTACTGTGTAACCAGTCTCTATAGAAGTCCAGAGATTTGGGTCCACTCCATTTAGTTAAATCTCGAACCGCTGTTTCCATTGTGGATAGTCATCCAACGTTATAAGCTTCGGCGGTTTATTGTGATTTCCAACCTCATTCTCCAGAAGCAGAAGGTTCTGGATGCGTGAGTCCTTCCCGGCAGTAAACGCTGAAAACTGATCTTCCATTGTATGAACTTTGTACTTTGAGAACAGGACAACTTCAAACGTGTGAATGAACAATGCGTATGGATCACTCGTGCGAATGAAGAGTGCGAATGAATTCAATCGTGCGATTGGATTCAGTCGTGCGTATGGACAAGGCGAATGGACTCAAACGACTGAAGTGGTTCAGTCGTGTGAATAAAGGATGCGATTGGGGTTCAGTCGTGCAGATGGAGTGTGCAAATGGGTTCAGTCGTACGAATGAGCTATTCGTGCGACTGAAGGCTGCTGTGTTTGAAAATTTGAATTTTTGACACTTAGACACAAATTACGATTTACCCAGAAACCCTAATCTGCCGTATGATGAAAAACTTCAACTTTAATGCCTGGAAACGACGAAAAACACCCGTGGACTCAAAAAGATGACTCTTTTGAGTTAAAACGTGAGTTTTGACACAATTCTAATTGAATCAAACGCATAATCAAGAGCCAAAGCTATGATACCACTTGTCAGGACCGTGTACGTACGGAGTACTAACTGATTCTGCGTTTATACCTGATCAAATAGTGCGGAATCCTATTTGATTGGCGATCCAATCAGTGAGAACAATTACCCGATCGATATATGATTGAAACTAAACGATATGAACAAATAGAGATTGACCAAGAATGATCTATGAACTTGGACCGGCTGTTTGGGACATTCTGGACGGCTAGGGTTCTTGTGTTTTCAATTATTGTGTTTTTCCACGAATTAGGTGGTATTTATAAGTTAGGGGTTTTCAATCGTACGATTGAACCATTAGCATGGTTCAGTCGTGCGACTGAATCATGCGATTGATCCATACGCACGATTGAAGGTTCAGTCGTGCGACTGAGTCAATCTTATGTCTCATTCGTACGACTGATCCAATCTCCTGGTTCAGTCGTGCTACTGGTCCATAAGCATGATGTATTCATGCGTATGGTCCATTAGTATGGTCCATTCGTATGAAGACTCATCCGACTAGGTTGAACATATTTCTCAATCATTATTGACTAAGAGCTATGCACAACAACCTCAAACCTATATAATATGGTCATACATATACATTATACTTCAACACAATAATAATGTGAAATAAATAAACATTAATAAACATCAATCACATATTATATTTAATTGAACCATTTCATTACATATGTGTAAGACATTAAAGACTTTTACATTTAAGCTCATAAACTAGGAACATATGCATCTACAATACATTGTGTTACATTCAACACTATAAGTTTTAAAAAATACATTCTTGCAAGTATATCATTGTTTACTTCTAATTGTAAACACAATAATATATAACAAGTGTATGTAATCTATACAAATAATGACAAAAATAACATAAAATGATCTAAAATGTAAAACATGATAATAAATACATACAACAAATGATTTAAAATATATGACAAAATGAACTGATATTTGACACAATGAACGTAAAAGACATAATGAATTGATGTATTCAACAGATGACCAAAATCTAAACAATAAAAGAACACATGTCAATCCCACATTTTTTTAAGAGTTTTTATATTAAATATTTTTAGTATAACCTTATCCTTTATGTTATTTAAGTAATTTTATTTCCTTATCTTTTCAAATCCAGATCCAGATCTTCCTTATTACCATCCATATCTTCTACTTTCTTGCTCTAACTTTAAACAGATGCCACTCTAAGTTTATTTGGTGATCGAGCTATAAGATCATATATCTATGTTAATATGTCTTTTTCTTGATTCCATGGTGCATAACCAAGTTTACTAATATGTGTTGTATATGGTATTATTTCTATATTTTCTCAAATCCCAACTATCCCTAGACAATTATATAATTAAAGATCGGGAAGCTTTAAATTTTTTCATGGGGTGTGCGAATCATGGGTTGGAACCATGAAATCGTAAAACCAGCCCATCAGACCTTTACAAGCAAAACATGTAGTTATAAGGTTTTGCTCTTGCACTGTACTTTTTTTTATCATTTACTGTTCGGTTCCAAGTCCAAAACGGGTATGTTCAACATGGAATATGTGAGAACCTTTAGGAATATATATATACGTGTATATACCCGCCACAACATAATCAGCGCATGTACCATGCCGTGTAGTCCCTGCTCATATAGTTGATATGCTTCAGGACACACAGGCCAGGGTCACTAGGATGGACGACCGGCTCACGCGTATTGAGGATATGATGGAGTGGGTCATATAGCACATGATCGTAGATTATGCGGCATCCGGTACGCCATTGTTGTCACAACCACCCAGACGGTTAGGGCATGACGATGCTAGCACCTCTGGCGTGGACGGGTCAGGTCAAGCCAGAGATGCTGACATGGCGGGTTAGATAGATATTTTGTTTGTATTTTGTTCATTTTGTATGTATAAACTGACTGGGTGGTGAGAATGATATTCTCAGTTGATGTGAATCAACTAGGATCGAATATGATGATTGAGTCAGTGAATATATTGCGGAATGATATAATCACGGATCATTGAATGCTAGAAAATACTCATAAATGCTTTGTATTAATGATGGTGAAAAGTTACAATGAATACTAGGGTTTAGCAAGATACAGTAACAAGACACCACTAAAACATATGACTATCGAAGATGCTAATATTCTAGTTGTCCCAAAAGTAGGGTTTTATATTCTATTTATAGGCTGACAAAAGGCCTTTACAAAATGACTAAAATACCCTTGTATTATACATCAAAAAACTAGTTTAAGTACAAAAGCCTTCATCAGTATTTTCTTCTGTTCATCCGCATTAACTAATGCGGATGTGTTGGTCTTCATCAGCATTTCTTTTGTGGATGAACAAATGCGGATAAACAAACACTCATGCGCATTTGTTGCTGATCATCCGCATTAGTAAATGCGGATGTACAAATACTTGACGGCATTTGTTCGGCTGTCCGCATTTGTTAATGCGGAAGAACAAATACTTGTCAGTATTTGTTCAATGGTCATCCGCATAAACAAATGCAGATAGCCGACACTTGTCTTCTTCTTTCTGCAGATTTTTCATCCGCATATTTTCTTAGACTTGGGGAGAATTCCAGCAGAGCAACCATCAACCACCACTTGAATTGGCATGTATGATCCTTTCAGGGTCCAACACAAACTCGTTGTTTTTATATATGTAGTTTTAGTTATAATGCTTTTGTTGTATTTATGATGACTTCTATATTTGCTTGTGTTTGTTTGGTTGTTTGTAATAGTAATTATATACAATGTTTGTAATTTTTATAATGTACGAACCAACTTGTTATGTAATTGCATATAATGTTTATGATAATTTCTATATCAGTTTTTATATATAAATTCGTAACATCACAAAAACACAAACACGTAATATGATAAAATAAAAAACACAACCGATGTTTTTGATAATGTCAAAATTCATTTTTAGGGTTTTCGACGAGACTAAGCAATTACGATCAAACCGAAAAATACTAGTAATATGATAAAATAAAAATAAACACAAAACACAAATTGTAATATGAAAGATACTCGTTATTATGTCACGGTTTGCCCAAACACAACTGATGTTTATGATAATATCAATATTCGTTTTTATGATTTTCGACGAGACTAAGCGATTACGATCAAACCGAAAAATACTCGTAATATGATAAAATAAAAATAAACACAAAACACAAACTTGTATGTCACGATTAGGTTCCATCGTGTGACAAAATAAAAATAAACACAAACTGTTATGATTAAAAAATATTAAACTTTAAACACAATATGTCACGGTTCGCTCAAAATGTGACATATACACCACCACCAAAACCCTAAAACCCAACTCTAAAAAAACACCATCTCACTCTCAAAACACACTCATACTCCAATAATTAACCCAATTCCGATGTGTTAAAACATTCTCTAAAGATCAAACGTCACGGTTCGGCCAAACCGTGACGGTTACTTTCTACACTTGACCTAACGGTCACGGTTAAACCAAACCGTGACATTAGGTCGGGTTTTCTCCAAAATTTCTACGGTACGCCTAAAATTCCTTTTTTTTCGGTATGCCGCTCCGCGAGCTAGGATAAAATGATCGGATTTCCTTTTCCTATATATAAGACTGTAGAGAGATATTAATTATCTCCCTAGATAGATCAACTAACTAATAAAAATAATTTAAAAATATATTAAGTTTTGTGGATAACATAAAAATTTGTCTCTAGAAAAGTAATACGGAAGTGAAGTGGGTACACCATGGTCCACGTACGGACCCACTACATTAATTTCGGAATCTCTACTCTTCTTAAATGAAACGCCATCAACGCTTTCTTTATTCACCGCCACCACCACCACCACTCCGTCTCCTCCGTTGGTGGGTGTCTCCGGCAACCTCCGCCGGTAGCAACCAAGATGGGGCAAGGCCTTAGCTGCAGAATCCAAGATGAACATGAGCTCTTCACCGCGGTTCAATTTGGGGATTTGGAGACTCTCAACACCCTTTTGGATAAACATCCTAATCTTATCAGGCAAACTACTCTCTATGATCGACATTCTGTTCTTCACATAGCTGCTGCCAATGGACGGATCGAGGTTCCTACTTTCTTGTTTCTTGATTTATATGTTCTATGATTCATGTGTGCTTTTGATTTTGCTTGTCTGAGTTTGACCCGTATTTGTTATGTGATTTTATTCAGATTGTTTCTATGCTTTTGGAGAATCGATCAGTCAATCCTGATTCTTTGAATCGTCACAAACAGGTGTGTTGGTTGTTCTTGTTCACAGTTACACTCTTTTCTGTTAGATCAATCTGAAGTATCAAACTGATGTTTTTGTATTCAATAATGAATGTTAGACTCCGTTGATGCTAGCTGCAATGCACGGGAAGATCTCTTGTGTTGAGAAGCTCATTCAAGCTGGGGCTAATGTACGTCATCAGTTTCATCCATTTCTTTTCATTTATCAGCCCCAAATATAACCATTTAAGATAAGATTGCCTAAATTTATATTAAAGATGATTTGTATGTGTAACATTGATTGTCCAAAGTAGCAATTTTTTGTGATAGTACTTAAATTTGTCAGATTCTGATGTTTGATTCATTAAACGGAAGAACATGCTTGCACTATGCTGCTTATTTCGGGCACTCTGATTGTGTCCAAACCATTCTTTCCTCTGCCCGGACCTCCCACGTATCGGTTTCATGGTGTGCATCTGCCTTTTTACTTCATATATGCATTCCTTTTTATCAAATCAAAAATTTTCCCCAAATTGTAGCTTCAGATTTCATTCAATTGAATTGGGCATTTCAAACTACAGGGGTTTTTCACGATTTGTGAATATAAGAGACGGAAAAGGGGCAACACCGTTGCATTTGGCTGCCCGTCAAAGACGCCCCCAATGTGTTCATTTACTCCTTGACAATGGAGCTCTTGTTTGTGCCTCCACTGGTGGATATGGGTACTAGTTGTTTCAACGAATTGGTGTGTGATTTGTATGATTTTTCTTTCTTCTTTGTTAAATTAATCTTCTTTTGCAGTCTTCCTGGTAGCTCTCCACTTCATTTGGCTGCAAGAGGGGGTTCAATGGATTGCATCCGAGAACTATTAGCATGGGGTGCTGATCGACTTAACAGAGATGCATCAGGGTAATCTTTTTCATAAACATTAAGTGATTAAATGTTATGGTAGTTAAAGGGCTGACCGAAAATGTTGGATCTGCTATTAATTTTCTTTATATATAATGCAGGAGAATACCATACCAGGTTGCTTTAAGACATAAACACAGAGCATGTGCCGCTTTACTGAACCCTTCGTCTGCAGAGCCGCTAGTGTGGCCATCACCATTGAAATTCATTAATGAGCTTAATCAAGATGCCAAAGCTTTGTTAGAGCAGGCTCTAATGGAGGTTAACAGGGAAAGGGAGAAACATATTTTGGAGGCTTCGGGCTTCGTGGTGTCATCTCCAGCCCATTCTGATGCTACCGACATAGATGATAACAGCTCAGAGGTAACTCGTGTATAAATTTGTATTTTTACTGTTACTTACTGTAATGGTTGTTTAAAACTGATTTAGTATAGTCGTTTAAGTCGAAATGATAGTTTTTCAATGTTATAATTTGATATAATCCTCTACAAGCGTAACAATTTAAATAATCCACGTTGTTGGATTATTATAATTTGGAGTGGACATAGTTGACTTTTCACTTTCATCAGGAGATATTTTTGTTTGAATTAGTCTAGACGAAATATAATTTTCACAACTAACTTTTAAAAATTCATATTTTGGCAATTTGCAGGCCAGTGACTCACAATTATGCTGCATATGTTTTGACCAACTATGCGCGATTGAGGTTCAAGATTGTGGTCACCAAATGTGTGCTCAATGCACACTCGCTTTATGCTGCCACAACAAGCCCGACCCGACAACAGCAACCCTACCTGCACCCATCTGCCCCTTTTGCAGAAGCAATATTGCACAATTAACAGTTGTCAAAGTCAAAGTCAAGCCTGCTGACCAAGAACTCGACCTTTATTCTTCTACTAAACAGCGAAAATCAAGAAAATCTCAGAACTTGAGCGAGGGAAGCAGTAGCTTTAGGGGATTATCAGCTGTACCCTCGTTTGGGAGAATTATGGGCCGTGGTTCTGGTCGGATCTCTATTGACCATGACTGTGATAAACCTTGAAAATTGAAGTATTAGCTGAAGAATAGTCCGAGCTGATGAGCATGTGTATAGCAACCTGTCCTCGAATATGTTCTTGAATTGGATTTGTTTGTTGTGCTACTTAAGTAAAAGATTGCATGGGAGTCTTTGTTTAGTTGTTTAAAAAATGTTTTATTTTTTACTATAATTTTACCAGAGGGTAGACAATTCAAAATTCATCTATGTAATTCTATAATGGAAAATGGTGAGAGGTAGATTGAACCCCACCTTTTCATGGTTATGAAGTCAGTGTGTGATGGCTTATAAAATCATAAAGTAATTTTGTTTCTGTATATTTATTACATTTTGTCATCATGTATTTGTCTACCGGCTTGTATAAAGTTTAAAATGGGTCCTAACCGGATTGATGGGTTAGACTTGTAAATTATAAACTTATACACTTACAACGGGATATGACCTGCGTATTAAATGGATTAGAACTTTAGAAGGTTCAAATTAAATATGACACTTTTATAAATAAGTTAAAAACAAACAACCCAAAGTATGTTATTATGTTAATGTTGGTATAATATTATGACAAAAAAATTTCCAACCCTATGTAAAGAGTTTTTAGAAGATACAAACATGAAAAAATGCAGGAATTATGTGTGATTATTTATCTAAACATGCTGAACAAAGTTCATAGTTTACTATAAATTAAGGTGGAGATTAAATTAAAAGGGCAATAGCTAAAATAATTTCCCCACGTCATCAAACTAACTATTAAAAAAAAATTAATAACTTTTGACATCTAAAGTCAAGCAAAGTATGATGATTCATGCTGTTCTAAATAGAAAATTATTATAATTGATGATGAAAGGATTATTATCTATTATATAAAGGTTTGTTTTTGGAAAACAAGTTAAGAACTAAAAAATTTCATAAAACATGCATGTATACATCTCTTCATTGAAAAACTTAGCATCAGGCTATTGGATGTGAAGGTCGCTCCATGGCGCACATGGTGACCTGTATCGGGGGTGACTGTGAATATCGTGTCGCTTCTTTCACTGCTGACTTATACTCCATGTTATGTGCCGCTTTGCACCTCCCCGCCATTTTAATAATTAAAAAAAGAGTTCTAAAAGCTGCCATTATATAATGGCTAAGTAATTTGTATAACGGCTATCAAGTAAAACAAAGTATTTTATTTAATTTTAAATGTAAATAACCATTACAGTTTGACATTTTTGTCACCAAATATTGTTAAATTCTCTTTACTTTCTTCTATTACTATCTCAAAATTAGGGATGAGTTTGGTACCATACCTGTACCGAACCAGTATCGGTACCGAAAGTACCTTTTCCCGAATTTGATAAAAAAACGAGTACCAGTACCGGTACTGATTTTTGTATAGGGGTACAGGTACCGGTACCGGTATGGTACAGGTATTTCGGCACCCGATACCTCTTTAGTACCCGTTACCTTCAAAACGTTATTTTGTTAGGCTTGCTGCATGGTGCATGTTTAGTTACGGTACCCAGCACCTGTTTTTGTACTCGTTACCCAATACATGTTTGATACCCGATACATCAAAAAGTTTATAATAACTAAACAAAAATAAAATATCAAAAAGGATCCACATGTCCAACAAAAATAGTAATATCAACAATTCCACACATTATTACCACTCATCAGTTGTGAAGCAACACTGACAAAAAAATAGTAAATTTTTTTACTTTATGGTGATTAGTTTTACCCCAAAATAATAAACACCAATAAAATCAATACTAATACCAAAAGTTTCAAAATACCAAAAAAAGTTAATATTCAATTTGATCACTATGTTGTCCCTCATTTTTCAAAATAGGCTATTCGGTTTCAGGTACTATTGGGACTATACGAGACTTTTGGGTAAAGTACCAGTACCGGTACCGTCCGTTACCAATCTCAAAATATAAGAAAATCAAGTACCGGTACCAGTAACTTATACATATTTTCGGTACCAGCTGGGTACCAGTACCGGTACAGGTACGGGTACTGGGTACCAATGCTCATCCCTACTCACAACTAGATCCAAACAACTTACATAACTCATTTCAAACCCATTCCAAATCGAAGGGTATAGGCTAATAGTTGGCCTGCCGATTTGATGCAAGTCCCCTTATTTCGTAGCTCCACAATACAAACAAATTCAACAAAAGCCAACAGTTAGCCGATTCACAATTATTATTTTTTTGGTATTGTTTGGTTAGGGTTTTTTTTAATTTTAATTTTAATTATGTAATATTTTTATTATTAAAGAATGGTTTTAATTAATTTTAATTGGTAGTATTTGATTTTGCATTAATTTTATTTTTTTTATCTATTTTGTACTATTTTTAAATTAAACCTTTGTATTAGAAAATGAAGAGAAACATATAGGGTCCACTTCCTTAAAGCATTCACATCTCATCCTTTATTTTTATATTTAGAGTTAATTACGCAAATGGTCCCTATGATTTATAGAAAGTAACAGGTTTGGGTACTAAGACTTTTTTGTAACATGTTAGGGTATTGTGTTTTAAATTTTGTAACGAGTTAAGGTACTAAGACTAACAAACGTTAAGTTTTCTGTTAAATTTAAGTGAAATGACTAAAATACCCTTTAATGAACTATTTTCATAAATCTATATATCTCTTTTATCCAGGGACCATTAGTGTAATTACATATAACTATTAAAAACCCAACCCCCTTCCCTTTCAGCCACCATCACCACTATATACCTACTACCACCACCATCTACCCACCGTCGCCACCACCCAACCCTTCTGCCCATCATCCACCACCAAACACACACGAAGACTACAATCACCACCATCTAACCGCAACAACCACCATTATCGAATCATCACCACCATCGTAACATTACCATCACCGTCACCACATCAAAACCATCACTACATTATCATTCATTACCACCATCGCAGCAGCACCATCACTGTCATCCCCATATCCACCATCAAACCATCAACATCATCTCACTAAATCCACCTACCCTTTCTCTTGTTAAACCCAAAAATACCCCCAACCCACCCCAATTCCATCTCCCTCCTACTCACATTCAGATCACCATCACCACCACCACTAAACCATCGTCATCGCCCACCATCAACTGGCCGGTTGCACCATTTCTTCTTCGACCACACCACCACAACCAGATCCAAACACATCGGTGGTTCCCCCCACCTCTCGTGACTTGTTTAAAACCCTAAAACCCAAATTAAGCATGACCTAATTGGAAATTCTTGGCAGTAGTGGTGGTTAACAGGAGATGAATCGTAGATGGTTGTGAATCCAAGGCTCGTCAACAGGAATTATCAGTGTGAATCGATGTCAAGTCAACGTTTGCGGAATTAACGTTGATTTGGTTTAATTGTGTTTAAACAACTTTAAATATCAATGAAATATCAAGAACACATGTAACAAAACACAATTAATGATTAATCAGTATTTTATTATAATGTGTTGATGATTACAAAAGAATTGAATATACGATATCAAAGAATGCTATGATGTTGTGTATGCTAAAGTTGATCAAAAGACTTTTGATGATTGTTGTTTTGCTATTGCTGTTCTCAATCAATCAATCGTCTAACTCAATCGTGTTTGAATCGAAACCTAGGATCCATATTCATAGACAAAGGTGTTTCAGTTATAGGAAACACCGGATCTCTTGGGATTTGATTTGTTTCTGTTATGGAATCATCGGATTTCTCGGGATTCGCATAACCGCCTTGTTGACTTGTTGACTTGTTGACTTGTACCACTTGTATAATACAAGTGTTTGGACTCCGCAGGAATATTGTCTTCAGTAATAAATTGTTCTTCCGTAGATAATGTTCTTCCGAAGATATCTTGTTCTTCCGAAGGTATTGTTCTTCCGAATGTAAGTTCTTCCGAGATAATGTTCTTGCCGAAGATATCTTGTTCTTCCGAAGGTATTGTTCTTCCGAAGGTATTGTTCTTCTGAAGGTGACTTGTTCTTCCGAAGGTATCTTGTTGTTCATCCGCAGAAGATCTTTGGATTTATACATTGTAAGAATATATCTACGAAGAACAAAAAGAACAAATGTTCATCCGTAATGTTTCTTACACTTGGTCAATTTCACAATTGACCAATTATAATTTTTGTTCCTGCAACCATACATAAACCAACACATATATAAATGGGTTACCTATATTTTAATGCATACACAATAATGAATACAAAAGTTCATTACAGATATTAATTCAAGTACTAAGCCTATACATAATGACTAGATCTACTGATTCTAGACCTAACAATACTCCCCCTTAGGCTTAGATACTTGCAATCAGTTCTTCAAAACTGCAAGATCCTTGATTCTGGCAATCATTTTGTTGTAGAAGTAAGAAACAACAGTCTTCTGATCATCATACTTGTAGTTGATCTTCATCTTGCTGATCTTCTTCAGAGTCTCATAACTGATTCCCAGAACATCTTCCTCTGTAGTGAGTGTGTCTAACACCTTGTTGTTATTCACCACTTCTAGCTCATCTTGTTCTGAGATTCTGAGTTCTGTTACTTCATCAAAAGTTGTTCCCTTCAGCAGTCCAGCATTAAATCTTCTTCTTTTATATGCTTTGGCATGTAGTTTGTCAATTACTTGAATCACATGGACATGCAGGAACAATCATTTTGTGCTTTTTCATCAGTCAGCTTGGGGAAGAATTTGTCATTAAGGTATGAGGTGTAGCTGGGATGGAGTAGTTTGATTTCCACAGGATCAAAGATCCTGATCTTGTCAGCTTTCTTGTTCTCAGCATTTCTCAGCAGGACCAACTCTTTTGTCTTCTCAACATATCCCCATTCAGTGATTGGGTATGTGAATTGAGTCCCTTCAATGCATTTAAGTGCTGCTTTGTTTCTGTTGTTGTAGCCAACCCTCTTCAAGAATTCATCATCTACATGTTCTGAGGCATTGGACTTGAATCTTTTGAGCCCTTTGATTCTCTTTGATGTTCTATATCTTCTCTTTTAGCTTCTATAAGCACATCATCTTTAAACTTTGTCTTCAACTTTCCCACTAGGGTTGAGAAATCTCTTCCTCTAGGGTGAATTGGATAATTGCTGATGATTAAGCTTTGAAGATCTTTGATGTCATTCTCTGGCAGACTCACCACTGAGAGTACATCATGGAAGTATTCAACTCTTCCAGATGTTCTTTTAATAATGGCACAATCCCAGTCTGGATCATATTTCCAGGCCATGATCCTGTTTTCTTCCACAGAGCTGGGAGTTGTGAGGTGATCTATCAGTTGAATTAGAGTGGACTTTTGCTCAGTTATCTCTCTAACTGCAGTCCCAAGTGGCCATACTTTGCCAGGTATAACTTCTCTTGGCTCTCTAATCAATTTCTCCTTTCCTTTGTGCTGATCTTTAGGTTCAACTGTTATAGGTTCAGCAGGAAGTTTGCTTTGTTGCTCATAAGATGGATGTGGAGCTTCAGTTCTGAATTTTACTCCAGTATCTAGCTCAACTTTCATCACATGCTCCATCATCCTTCTGAGTTCCCCTACTGATCTTCCTTTAAGCTCATGAGGTTTGTAATTATGTCCTTGTAACCAGCAAGTCATGTTGTATTTGCTCAGCTTGGCTGTGTCACAATGTCCCAACTCCTTCTTTGTTTTCTGAATTGATTGAAAGGTGCTGAAGGCTTCATAATCACAATTTGGAATCATAAAGCATGCAAGCTCAAATTCTTTTAACAGGTTCTTCATCTCTGTCATGTTTAGTCTCTCAACCATGTCATAAGGGAAACCATGGTTTATAAGTGTCATGAACATGGTTGATTCAGGCCTCTCTTCAAATATGTCACTTGTAGTCAGAAGATCATCAGCCTTTGAGACTTCTTGTTTTGGTGGAGAGTCTTCTTTGATTAATTCTTCCCACTCTTTATCACTTTCATCTTCCTTTTGAGAGATAGGCTTCTCAGTAGATAAATCTACTGAAGGGGTGTGTTCAGGAGAAGTCAGCTTTTGTTTCTTTGAGACACTTTCATCAATAGTTGGCTTCTTCTCAGCAGTACCAAGGTACTTTCTTTTCCTTGAGTACAGGATCATTTCTTTTGATGCCTCAGGACCTTGTTTTGTTTGAGCAGTTGAAGCCTTAGCATGAGATTCCAATGAACTGATCTTCAATTTAAGTTGCTCAATCTCTTCTTCTTTTCTCTTTATAATATTTGACTGAGCAGTCATAGTGCTAGATGCTTGTTCAAATTTCTTCATGATCTTTTCTTTTCTTTCTTCTCAGACTCTGCTGACTCTTTAAGCTCAGCTTCCTTGTCTAGCAAAGCATCAATGACTTCTTTATCACTTTGAGCATCTTCTCTCAGTCTTTTTATTCTTGCTTGCTGTCTTATCAATTCTTCATCCTTTTCTTTTATCATTCCCTTCAGCTCTTGTATTCTTTCCTTTCTTTTGTTTGATTTGAGTACCAGCTTGTTGTACTCAGCAACCAGATAGCTCTTGCTCACAGGAATGTCATCTTCACTTAGATCATCTTCATTATAAGCAATAACATCAACATGATCTGCTGCTGCATCTACTTCCTGATGCTGAGACTCAATCTCATCTTCTTTAACTTCCTCATGATCAACACTTGCTGAGCTTGACCTTGGTTCAGTGGCTTGATCTACATGCTCTTGAGGAGTTTGTTGTTGTTGATGATCAGTCACTGGAGATACTTGTTCAGTTTCATTTGAATGCACAGGGGATTCAGTCTTGGATAATGACAGTTTAACTGTACTTGCTTCTGAGACTAATTCTGTCTCCCCAGTGTAGATGCTCTCAGTATCTGAATTTGTAGGTTGTTGGTAAAGTTGCATCTGAAGCTGATTTGGTGATTGGGGTTGAATGGGAGATATTGGTTCAGTATTTTGGCTGGCTGGTGATTGTGGTTGGGGTGTTTGTTGTTGTTGTGGTGATAGATGGAGGATTGGAGAGATAGGTTCTGTATTTTGGCTGTGAGGAGATTGTGGTTGAGGTGTTTGTTGTTGTTGAGGTGATGTTTCTGGTGAGGAGTGTCTTGAGCAGAGCTGGTAGCAGAGTTCTCTTCATCAATTTCCCAAACAAGCTCTTGAGGTATGTCTGCATTAGCATCAATCACATGAGCAAACATGTCTATGTCACCTCCTTCATATTTCCCTGAGATTTTGTTCAGCACAGATCTGCCAAGGTGTGCTTGGATAAACACACCACCCTCCACAGATGTTCCAGGCAGGTCTGCATTAATGATGAGCTGAATGAATCTTGGAAACATATACATCTTATCAGCCTTCTGTACTCGAATGTGATCACACAAACAATTGAAGATGTACTTTGAATAGCTGTAAGTCCTTCCTTCAAAGATGCCAATGATACCAGATGATATATGTCTTGAAAATCTGTCAAGCCCAGATTTTCTGTTTGACATACACTTCAGATAAGTGTGACACAAAAATCTGTATGGCTTACAGAGTCTTCCCTTCTTAATTTCTCCCTTTTCAAAGTCTCCATCATACCCCATTAAGAGAAAACTTTTTCTATGTATTCATTTTCAAATACATCAGGGTGTCCAGCTTCAACATCTCCTAGTTCTAGAACCCTTCTTATTGTTTGTTCATCAATTCTCAGCCTTCGATTTTTAACTTCTGCAATAATGCCTTCACCATCTTCTTCTATGTGTGCAGAATTCCAGAAATCACTGATATGAGTGCGATAAATCGTCGGCTCTGCTGATAGGGCATAGAATATCCTCGATCTTCTCAGATATCTCATAATTTCTTGGCATCCTTCTGACACAGGATCGTCAGGGTTTAAGAAAGCACACACATTATGTTCTTTTGCGAATCGTTGATCCATCTGTTCATAAGAAAAGACTTCGTTAGAATCACATTATCGATATGAGAATACGAACAGTTGTGAGATAAAACAAGAATCAACTGGTTCATTCTTGATGATTACGACATGTTTTACCTTAATAAACGCTGATTAAGAACACAACTATATGTTTGCTTAAGGTTTTGAATTGATAAATTTTGAAGGTTGAGGAAGTGGGAAAAGTTTTGTTGAGTGAGATTTTCTAGGTCTGAAAAAGTGAACGGAAAAAGTGAATAATGAATTTGACAAGTCAAACCTCATTATTTATACCCTCAGACATATTAATTTTCTCTGATTTATTAAGTGGGTCCCACATTGTATTCTTCCGTAGAAGTAATTTCTCATTAATTAAGTGGGATCCACAATTTACTCTTCCGTAGAACATCTACGGATCAACAACTTCTGCTGATGTGAAATTGTAATCATAAATTATTGATATTTATTCATCCGTAGTTTACCAATCTACGGATAAACATTAAGATTGATTTCCACACAGTATCTTCTGCTGATGCACCGAAAATATTGTTGTATGTATGGCCCAAATCCATTGGTTAGACCATTTATTGCTTTAGGACCTCGTTGGCTTTGTATACATGACAATTTAGTACAAGAAAATTTAAAATAGAGATTTTTACTAAAAATTTTCATGTATCCAACAGCTAAGATGATGCTCAGATTTCAATTTCTTCAAATTGATAATGATATAGACATTGCTGCTGCTGCTGATTGAGATGCTTTTTCATGAATTCTACTCCCCCTAAATTTGTGATTAATGAAGAACTTAAGCATTTATCATAAATTTCTTTAAGAGGAATAACATGAATTGAACTATATGATAATGATCAGATACACATAGGATGGGATCATACTATAATGCTAAACCTCTTCCTGATGAGTTATGTTGTTCATATGTGATACAAGAACAAGTTCTGATTGCAAGTATATTGTCCATATAAATCCATACAAGAGCTCATGTATCAACTAGGCATGCTGTTTATCATGTTTTCATATTGTTTTTGAAATAACTGTCATGGGCTTCACATTCAATTCACAAAGGTTTTGTCCTCCCTTGCAAGTCAAATCATCACTTTTTCACACTTAAGACTATGTACTTTAAGTTATAATAGCTATCTTGAGATGTATTTGGCATCTCATTGATGCAATGTTGATAAAGCTCAAGATAATATACAGTTGATCACTTAGGATTCTTTTGAGAGCTTTAGATATGATCATCATCAGGTCACCAGGTCTTTACTCACGTAAAACAGAGGTGCCTTTAACCCAGGTCTTTGTTTACACAAAACAGAGGGATGATGAGGATCATGATCTTTTCACCTTTTGTAACTGATATTCAGTATGGTGATCATACACCCAGGTCTTTGTTCACACAAAACAGAGGGAGTATGATTTGCAAAGATAGATAGTATAAAGTGTTTTACATAGTGTGTTTAGATGAATGATTTGATCACATTAGGATAAGACTCACTTTGTTTTTTCAAAATGAAGTTTCCCATAGACAATTATTATAGTATTAGGTTTTGCATGCACTCAGGTTTGTTTCCACTCAAGATGAACCTACTCACATATCAAGAAACTTGCTGAGATATATTGTTATTTGTTTATTCAGGAATAGGCAAAGCTATAGTGTACTATCATTTCCCATGCATATGTCATACTGATGCATTATTACACACAGCATGTTGTTTGTTTAGACTTGATTAATCTAAGTTAATCATACCTAGAGACTCAATCAGAAAATTAAATCTGACTGAATCAAAGGCTTTAGTGAATAAATCAGCAAGCTGATTTGATGTATCCACTTTGACTAACTTAATCAATCCCTTTTCTGAGCAATCTCTCAGAAAATGATACCTAATCTCGATATGTTTTGTTTTACTATTTTGCACAGGATTAGCAGTGATAAACATAGCAGCAGAATTGTCTATATAGATTGAGGTTTGAAGAAAGTTGTAACCATAGTCAAGCAATTGGTTTTGTAACCAAAGTACTTGAGAGCACCCAGCTGAAGCAGCAATGTACTCAGCCTCAGCTGTGGATACAGAAACATTTGTTTGTTTCTTGCACTGCCATGACACTAGCCTGGGTCCAATGAATTGACATCCACCGGTTGTTGATTTTCTGTTGCTGTTACATCCACCATAGTCACTGTCTGAGTATGAGTAGAGTGTAAAGTCTCCATCCTTGGGATACCATAGACCAAGTCCTGGTTTTCCCTTGAGGTATCTGAAAATTCTTTTGACAGCATTGAGATGTGACTCCTTTGGATCAGATTGGTACCTAGCACATACACACACAGCAAACATAATATCAGGTCTACTGGCAGTTAAGTACATAAGTGAACCTATCATAGATCTAAATAATTTTTGATCAATAGATTTTCCAGTAGGATCAGGAGCAATCTTATCAATTGTTGATGCTGGTGTTTTGCATGAGGATACTTCAGCAAGATTGTATTTCTTCAGTATTTGATGTATGTATTTTTCTTGATTGATGAATATTCCATCTGCTTTTTGATGAACTTGAAGGCCAAGGAAGAATGTTAATTCACCCATTGAGCTCATCTGAAATTCAGATTTCATCAGCTCTTCAAAATTCACACACAATCTCTTATTAGTTGATCCAAATATAATGTCATCAACATATACTTGAACTACTAAGAGATCTTGATGTTCTTGTTTGAGAAAGAGTGTCTGATCAATAGTTCCTCTTTTGTAGCCATGCTTGAGTAAGAAAGATGATAGTGTTTCATACCATTTTCTTGGTGCTTGATGAAGACCATACAAGGCTTTATCTAGTTTGTATACCCTGTGAGGATAATGAGGATCTTCAAATCCGGGGGGTTGAGACACATAAACTTCCTCATCAATTTTCCCATATAAGAATGCACACTTGACATCCATCTGATACACAGTAAATTTCTTATATGATGCATATGCCAAGAACACTCTTATTGCCTCAATTCTTGCAACTGGTGCAAAAACTTCATCATAATCTATGCCTTCTTCTTGAGTGTATCCTTGTGCTATCAACCTTGCTTTGTTTCGGACAATAATCCCTCTATCATCCAGTTTGTTTTTGTATAGCCATCTAGTTCCAATAGGATGTTGACCTTCAGGTAAATCAACAAGAGACCATACTTTTTGCTTTCTGAACTGTTGAAGCTCTTCTTGCATAGCTTCAATCCAGCTATTGTCTTTTAAAGCAGCTGTAATGTTTGGAGGCACCACTTGAGAAAGAAAACAGTTGAAGAGACAAAGGTTGGCTGTACCACTTTGGCTCCTTGTAGTTCTCTTTTCAGGATTTCCAATGATATTGTCAAGTGGATGAGACTTATGAATTCTCATTGAGGGAGTTGACTCAACTGGAATAGATGATTCCAGATTAGTCATTTCCATTGCCTCTGACTGATTCATCTCAATTTGAGAATTCAAGAAATAATCAAATTGAGTTTCTGTTGATTGAGCTACAGAAGTATCTGCAGTTGGATTTTGCTCTTTCGCAGGAACTTCTGCGGAAGCATTTTGGTCTTCCGTAGAAACTTCTGTGGATACATTTTGGTCTTCCGAAGGAGTTTCTCCGGATGTATGCTGATCTTCCGAAGGAACTTCTCCGGATGGATGCTGATCTTCCGAAGGAACTTCTCCGGATGCATGCTGGTCTTCCGAAGGAATTTCTCCGGATGCATGCTGGTCTTCCGAAGGAACTTCTCCGGATGCATGCTGGTCTTCCGAAGGAACTTCTCCGGATGCATGCTGGTCAATTCCACATGTAATATCTGCTTCTGCTGAAGTATTTTCACCTGAAGATGTATGTATCCTTAGGGGATCAGCAGATAAAGTTACTTCAGTCATAATAGGTGGAACAAATGGATAGCATACTTCATCAGATCCTGCATTTGTCAAATGATCATAGTTAAAAGATTTAGACAAAGCATCTATGTCAAATAACCATGATGAACCTTTAACTGACTTAGTAAACACATTTTCATCAAATGATACATTAGGGGTCTCTTCCACAATGTTATGTTGTGGAATATACACTCTATATGATTTTGATGTTGAAGAGTATCCAACAAAGAAACCATCATATGCTTTTTCTGAAAATTTTCCTAATGACTCTTTTATGTTCAAAACAGTTACTTGACATCCAAATACTCTTAGATATCCTATGTAAGGTTTTCTTTTAAATAGGAGCTCATAAGGAGTTTTGTTATGTTCTTTGACAATTAATGTTCTGTTTTGAACATTGCATGCAGTATTCACAGCCTCAGCCCAAAAGGTGATAGGTAGTTGTGAATCAGCTAGCATTGTTCTTGCTGCTTCAATGAGAGTTCTGTTTCTTCTTTCAGCAACTCCATTTTGTTGTGGAGTCCTTGGTGCACTGAATTGTCTTGCAATACCTTTGCTCCTGCAAAAGAATCCAGTTCAAAGTTGACAAATTCAGTACCATTATCACTCCTGAAAATTTTGACTTTTGTATCAAGTTGATTCTCAATCTTGATTACAAAGTCCATTAATGTTTCTGATGTTTCACTCTTTTGTTTTAAGAAAAAGACCCATGTAAATCTAGTGAAATCATCAACTATCACCAAACAATATTGCCTTTTTCCAATGCTCATTACATTGGTGGGACCAAAAGATCCATGTGAAGCAATTTGAGTGGTGTAGTATTAGTATTGATTGTTTTGGGTTTATGTGACACTCTGTGTTGTTTTCCTTTGTAACAAGAAGAACAATGAGTTGAGCAATGAAACTCTTTATTTGGTAATCCAATGACCAGGTCATGTTTCACCAATTTATTCATGTTCTTCATGTTAGAATGAACAAGCCTTCTATGCCATAATTGTGACAAATCTTCTGAAAGTTTAGATATAAGGCAAGTTTCATGTTTTGTGAGAGAAGTGTTGTTCATATCCAAAACATAAGTGTTTCCTTTTCTTGCTGCTTTGAGGAGAATCCAATCTTCAGGGACAATAAATCCTGGCTTAAGAATGTAACAGTTAGTTTCATCAAACAATGTAGTGTAGTTTTGATCACAGATTTGAGATACACTAAGTAAATTATACTGTAAGTTTTTACAGTAATTTACTTTATCAAATTTAAGTACACCATTAGTTATCATTCCTTCACCAACAATTTTACCTCCCTTTTTATCCCCACCAAATGCCACATAAGAAGCATTTTTATGTTTGAAATCATGGAGAAGAGAACAGTTTCCTGTCATATGCCTGGAACAACCACTGTCAACATACCACATGTTGTCAGCTCTCCAATATTGTTCCTGCAATCAGAAAAGAAAATCAATTAGAAGTGACAACCCAAGTCTTAGTGATCTTGGGTTTGTCAACAGGATCTAAAACAGTTACTCTTTCATGAACATTTTTTGAAGTTTCAGTTTCAGATTTAATTGATTCATTCTGATTTGATTTAGATGAGGATGATTCTGCTGAATTGGATGTTGATGAAGTAGATTCATGATTCACATTGTCTGATTTACTCAGAGTAACTTCAGTTGTTTGAGTCTTTTGTTTTGATAATGAACTTTTAAATGTTTCACTATCTTTTGTTTTTGAAAGAGGTATATGAATGCCTTTTTCAAATTTATCAAAGAATGAATCATCATCCTTTGATTCTTTGTCTGACAAATCTACTCTTTTGTGTGGTGTTTTTGACTGCTGAAAAGATGGTCTTTTCCTCAGTATATGAACACTTGATGATGATTTGTCATTTGGTTTTGCTTTTGATTTTTGTTCAAACTTCTTCAGTTTTGAGCCCTTTGCAGAATCCGTAGATTGAGAATCTGATTCAGATTTGTCTGATTCTTTCTTCTTTGAGCTTTTTGTCTTGTTCTTTTTGTTGAAATAACATTCCTGTGTGGAATGATTATTTTTGTTGCAAATAGAACAATGTTTGTTGAAGTAGCAATCAGTAGTCATATGATTGTTCATATTGCAAATAGAACAGTAGCTGCTGAAGTAACAGTCTTCAGTGTTGTGATTTTTCATGTCACACCATTTGCAATACTTTTCTTCTGATTCTTTCTCAGAATCATTCCTTTTGTTTGCTGATCTTTGTGCACATTTTGATTGTTTGTTGTTGAATTTCTCTTTCGTAGATCAGCAGCTGAAGTTTTCTTGTTCAGTTGATGATCTACTGAAGCCTTTTTCTTTCCTTTGAATTTTCCTTTTTCCTCAGTGATGACAGATTTATCAGTCAATTTCTTGGAGGAGTCTTGCATACTTAGTTCTTGAAGACCTTCATTCAATTGAGCTATCCTCTTGCAGATGGTCTTCAGCATGTTTCTTTGTTTAGGAGGATATGGCAACTTTGTTTCTTCAAGCACTTTTGGGATATGGGCTTTCAGTTGAACATTCTTACCAGTGCTTGTTTGATCAACATCATGTTCATCAGAATCATCCAAGTCATCACACTTATCATAATCAAATTCTGAATCATTTTGATCTAATGATTCTGATTCAGATGATTCAGTTTCACACACCTCAGCTTTATCATTAATTTTAGTTTGAGTTGAATCTTTTTCAAACTTAGTGCCAGGCACAAAATGATTTGACAGAGTGTTTGTCATTGTTGTAGGTAAGGATGTGTAATTATCATTTATAGGTGGTGCAACCGCATTATAACCCAACCCAGACCTTTTCTTTGATTCAATATGAGAATTTAGTAATTTCTCATATTGCTGAGATGATAATTGAAACTTTGAAGTTTCACTTCAGTTGATGCATGATCAGCCATGGATTTTGTTAAGGAAGTGGTCAAATGCTCAACTTGGGCTTTTAGGCTATAGTTTTCAAACAATTTTTTCTAAATCCTTTTGCAAAGAATTAATTTTTATTTGATATAATTTATGTTCTCTAACATGGGATTCATTCAAAATCATTGTTTCTTTTACTTTATCAGCCAACTGTTGAGCATGGACTCTATATCGTTCAACTTCCTCAACACAAGTTGATGAACACAATCTTTCTTTTACCTCTTTTGCCATTGGTGGAACTGTTTGATCCATATGAGCCATCAGTGCTTGATTCTCTTCCAAAACTTCCTTCTCATACAAACTCCAGTCACACGTTCCATCTTGAAGTATGATCAGCCCTGACTCCTTTGAGTTACTAGGTCCAGCTGATTCTTTGGTGGCTGGTGGGGAAGCATTGATCAGTTGAGATTGTTTGTGCAGAGGTCTTTGAGAAGATTGTTGATTTGCTTGAATCTGATGTTGTTGATGATGCTGGTGTTGTCTCATCTCTGATATGACTGTTGATTGCATTCTCTTGAGAAATGTCCATAGAGATTGCATTTGTAGCATCTTACTTTTGATTTGTCAACACCAATCTTTGATGTTTTGCTTGCTGAAGCCAAGTTCTTATTTCTCCTGAGATATTGCTTAGCTCTATAAGCAATCATGGCCATCTGCCATTGTAGATCCATCTCTTCCACTACATCAGGAGGCAGTTCTTCTAAGTCTTGTTGGCAAATATTGGCTGATGTTAGAGAGCTTCCCAGATATGCTTGAAAACTTGAGCTAAAAGCTGCAAAGGCTGCTCTTTGTTCTTCAGAGTCCAATATCACAGTTATTGGTTCTGACTGATTTGCTGAAAAGGAAGACTTAGCTGTTGCTGCAGTGTATCTTGTCTATCAGTAGTTCTTCCTTTATTCTTTTGCTGCTTGTCTTGAGATGATTTCTTTGAGGGTTTTGAAGCATAGAAGCTAACTTCCTCCCATCATCACTCCTAGCACAAGAGTTATCACTTTCATTGTTTGAAATAAATACACTTCCTACATTATTTGTTTCTTTGAAGTGATAGGGTGAGACATGAGTTCTCACACTCTTGTTTCTTGATTTTTCGTCCATTTCAAGAGCTTCCACTTTTGCAACCAGAGTATCTAAACCAGTTGCTTTCAGATCTATAGTGTTCTTGAACATGGACACAGTGTGCTTCCAACTTTCTGGCAAAGTGTGGAGCATTTTCTTGTTTAATTCCTCACTTGTGTACTTCAACTCCAGAATATTCATCTCAGTGACTAACTGCATGAATCTATGAAGTTGCTGAGGAATTGACTCACCCTCAATATGATGAAAAGTTTCATATTGTGATCTGAGGGTGTCTCTTCTTATACTTCTTATCTCATCACTCCCTTCGCAGAGAGTGTGAAGTATCTTCCATAAGGAGTGTGCTGTTTTATAGTTCTCACACCTGATTAATATCTCTTCAGGTAAAGCCATACTAAGCAAACTGTATGCTTTTATATCAACTTTAACCTTTTTGACATCATCAGGAGATAGATCTTTCGTACTGATTGGTTGATTTTTGTCATTATAATCCGGCCCAAGAGTGGGTGGAATATAAGGACCTTCAGTGATGGAAATCCACAAGTCAGAATCAGTATAGTTTACATGATTCCTGAACTTGATTTTCCAAGACTTGAAGTCTGCTTTTGTTTCCAACTTCGGAGGTTGGTAGGATGAACCACTGAAGTTGCTCATGATGTTAACAAGATCTGCTATTCAATTGATTTGAATATAGACACAAGTTAATTAAAAACGATTGCAGTTAAACGAAAACACAATTAAAACACAACTAACACTGATAGATCAATTGATCTAAATCAATGAGCACTTGGCTCTGATACCACCTGTGAATCCAAGGATCGTCAACAGGAATTATCAGTGTGAATCGATGTCAAGTCAACGTTTGCGGAATTAACGTTGATTTGGTTTAATTGTGTTTAAACAACTTTAAATATCAATGAAATATCAAGAACACACGTAACAAAACACAATTAATGATTAATCAGTATTTTATTATAATGTGTTGATGATTACAAAAGAATTGAATATACGATATCAAAGAATGCTATGATGTTGTGTATGCTAAAGTTGATCAAAAGACTTTTGATGATTGTTGTTTTGCTATTGCTGTTCTCAATCAATCAATCGTCTAACTCAATCGTGTTTGAATCGAAACCTAGGATCCATATTTATAGACAAAGGTGTTTCAGTTATAGGAAACACCGGATCTCTTGGGATTTGATTTGTTTCTGTTATGGAATCATCGGATTTCTCGGGATTCGCATAACCGCCTTGTTGACTTGTTGACTTGTACCACTTGTATAATACAAGTGTTTGGACTCCGCAGGAATATTGTCTTCAGTAATAATTTGTTCTTCCGTAGATAATGTTCTTCCGAAGATATCTTGTTCTTCCGAAGGTATTGTTCTTCCGAAGGTAATGTTCTTCCGAAGATAATGTTCTTCCGAAGATATCTTGTTCTTCCGAAGGTATTGTTCTTCCGAAGGTATTGTTCTTCCGAAGGTGACTTGTTCTTCCGAAGGTATCTTGTTGTTCATCCGCAGAAGATCTTTGGATGTATAATTACTTGTAAGAAATATATCTACGGAAGAACAAAATGTTCATCCGTAGATGTTTCTTACACTTGGTCAATTTGTGAAATTGACCAATTATAATTTTGTTCCTGCAACCATACATAAACCAACACATATATAAATGGGTTAACCTATATATTTAATGCATACACAATAATGAAATACAAAAGTTCATTACAGATATTAATTCAAGTACTAAGCCTATACATAATGACTAGATCTACTGATTTTAGACCTAACAATGGTGCCATGGTGGTGATGATGAGATGCTGATGATGGTGAGATTGTGCCGATGATGGGATGATTAAGATGACATTACCGATGTTGTTATTTGATTTAAGAGAAGATGGTGGTGTTAAAGACGATGCGACGGGGTGGGGCCTGATGGTGGGGGCTGGCGGTGGTGGCCGACAGTGGGGGCTGGTGGTGGTGGTCGGCGATGGGGCCCGACGATGGGGGCAGGTAGTGCTGGTGAAATATTGAATATATATACACTGTGTGTGTATATATAGTATATATGTTGTGTGTATATATATAGTAAAATACAAAAACACTCCCTTATATATATTGAATGACACAAACAGTCCCTTAAGTTACATTAGTAAATCTTCTCAAGTGAAAAGACGAAAATACCCTTAGGTTTAACAAAAAAGTTAACGCCTGTTAGTGTTAATACCTTAACTCGTTACAATTTGAAAACACAATACCCCAACTCGTTACAAAAAACCTTTAGTACCCAAACCTGTTATTTTGGATAAACCACAGGGACCATTTATGTAATTAACTCTTATATTTATAATTAAATAAAAATTTATTATCTTTTCTTTCTTTTTTTCAATTAATAATATTTTTTATAAATTTATATTATTTATTCTATTTACTTTACTCACAATTACTTTAAAAAAAATTAAATTAAAGATGAGCATTGTTTTACCAAATATACAGATGAATGGTAACATTTTTCTATCATCCACTTACAAGCGTTCTCTATAATATAGAGCACACACTCATAAATATACAAATGATGGGATGTGAATGCTTTTAGCTAAGTGGTGTTGGAGGGGAATATTATAGGGGTGTTTAAAATTGAACATCTGAAATTTCAAATAGTGGATTTCACAATCTAATTCAAAATTACGGATATTCGAAATTCGGATATCCTAAATTTTGGATTCGGATACGAATATCCGAATTCTAAAAAAATATGTATTTTTTTAATAATTTGTATAAAGATTTAATATTTTGATTAAAAAAGTTTCCGGATTCCCAAGATTTTTTTAAAAATACCCGAAAATATCCACAATTTTAATTAATACTTATTAATTAATAGTTTTTATAATAATATTTTAGATAATTTGTATATTCAAATATCTAAAAATCCTCAAAAACTATCCAAAAATTTAGATATTTCGGATTCGGTTTCAGATATGGATATTATTGAATACCTTTGGGGAATAATGTGTGATGTGATGCTGACGTGATACATAGTGAAGGGGTTTCGTAGTGCCCAGATCATATATAATATAGCCTTATTAAACATTGGTTTATAAATCATTTTATATTTTCTTTTATGTGTCTTATTTGGTGGATTTTTATTCACCATTAGCTCTTATTTCAAGTTATTTAGAAAATTTTAATCATAAATATTAAATATCAAGATTGTATATGTTTCAAATGTCATATTTAGTTTCAAAAAATTATAGTCTATAAACATTACTAATAAAACTTATTTTTTCATCTTTCAAATCTCTAATTTTATAACAAATAACACAATAAGATTACAAATTACACATAGAAAAACACAATTCAAATACCTAATTTCAATATTAAATCTCTAATTCATCTTTAAAATCCCTAATTCATATACCTAATTGCACAAACCCTGAATACTATAAATTAAACAAAATTAACCTTAAATTTTATAACAAATAACACTTAAATATTAAAAATTGAACAACATAAATCCTAAATCTTTGATTTCATTGTGAAAATAGGAGGAAGAAACTAGAAATGTTCCTTGAATTGGACGGTGAATTGGTGAAAGATCACATATGGGCGGTGGCAAAGGCCGCCGCAAAAGGCGGCAATTCAGTGGTGGTCGACCGGATGGTCAGCTGTGGGGAACGTGGGGCGATCGGCGGTGTGGATGGATGGTGCCTGACTAGCTGTGGCATGTGGGAAGACAGGAAGGGTCAATGGGGACATGGGGCGTTGGACGGTGTTTTTTTATTCTAAGTTTGTGTGTATGATTGGGTTATTGGTATTTGTGCTAATTTGTTAGGCTTTTTAAGTTATTTAATGTTTTTTGGTCTTGTTAATTATTATCGTACAATAAACTTTTTATAAATTAATAATGTTGGGACGGTATATTTTATTAATTTAGCGAGATATTATTATATCGATAAATTAATAAATTATAAATTTAAAGAGGTGATTTATATCTGTAAGCAACTTTCAAATTAATGCATCGACCTTCAAAAATTCCATGTCTGTTCACTTTACTTATTTAAATAAAAAAGAAACAAGGACCTTCAAAATTCTCATGTATATTCACATATTAATGAACTTGCCACTCGGAAAGAATCATTGCAAGCGACAACAACTTTTCAAAACTTTTTGTTACAATACGAGAATATAGTGCCTCAACTATTAGGAGCCGTTTGGTATGCAGGAATTCAATAGATTCAATGGAATTGGAATCTGAATTTCATTGATCATTGTGTTTGGTTGCTAGGAATTCATTGGAATTGGAGTTTGAATTCCATTCTTAACGTCTTTGATTGAAAAAGAAATTGAAATTAGAATTAATTCCCTCAAATTCCTTCAAATGAAGAATTTCAAAATCATTCCAAATATTGAAGGATATCAAATTCCACTGACCCCCGCCACCTACCACCCCACCCACAGCCAACCGACACCACGGACGACCCCGACCGCCGACCGCCGACCACCGCCGCCCCCCGCTAACCCCGCCCGCCACCGACCCCGATCGCCGTCGTCCCTGACCGTTGACTGCCGCCTCCGACCGCTGTCTGCCACCCCGCCCATCGCCAACCGACCACTGATGCCCCCGACTGCCTGCCCACGACCTCGACTGCTGCCGCCCCTGACCACCGATCAATGTTGTCGTCCACCGATCCCTACCCCTACACTGACCGCCACCGTCCCCACCCGACCGCCGCCGTTAGCCCCGACCGTCACCGATAGACCGCCGCCCCCGACCGAAGCCGCTGGCCCACCGGCCACCACCGATGCCGACCACCGTCGCACACTGTTTGCCCCGATCGCCGACCGCCGCCACCCCTAACCGTCGATTATCGCCGACCGTCGTTGCCGAACCGTGTCTCGATGACGAGCGTTATTGGTTGGTGGTAGCAGTGGGATATGGTCGGTTTTTGGCAACGGGCGCGGTTGGTGGTTGCGGTCGATTGTCGCCGGTGACGGTGGCGGCGATCGGCGGTATGTAGCGGCAATGATTGGTGGTCATTGAGGTGGTGACGGTTTATAACGGGTGATAAATTCTAAAACCTTTATAAAGTTTTGTCACTAGAAATGTATTTGGAATTTAAATTCTTTTTATGGATTTCAATTCCTTTGAATTCCAAATCCTTTGGAAAATATTGAATTTCTAATACAATTACTTCGAATTTCAATTCCAATTCAAATTACAATTCCAACAAATTACGCGAACCAAACGCCCCCTTAAGTGCAATGAGGAGATTAAAAGATAAACTAAATATAGATTTTGTATGTTCCCTATATGAATGGAACAATGAGCATGGATCTTAAGATTCATATTGATAAAGAAAAAACTTGTATGATTAGATGCTAAAATATAATAATGATGAACATGATGAAGAACACAAACTTGTTTAATGATTGATGTTTATTGATATATCGTTGAAATCATCATCCATGAAGGATGATGATATATTGTTGTTGATGATGAACTTAATTCACCCTAACAAGCGGTGAATTAGTCACCCTTTACAATGATAATATGTTCTAATATATATACTAGTCTAGCATTTACAATAATTACAATAGAAACCCTATACTAATATTTTTGTTGATTTTGTGCTTCAAGTCTTCAACTTCAATAATATTGAAATCTTCAATTTCTTCCATGGTAGAATACCCAACAATACTCCCCCTAAATTGTAGATTTCCAATGTGAATTGAAGCTTGATCTTGTTTTTGTTGAATAGTTGTCCAAAGTTAAGAAATTTTGTTGTTGATGCGGAAGCAAGGTCTTCAAAACTTTGGTATCACTATATTATGTAACAATGTTACTTTTTTTGTTGATGAGATCCCGAATACAAAGCCCAAACTTGTTTTGTTGATCATAAGCCCAATCTTCAACATTCGAGCCCAATTCCAACTAATGTTTTTGTTTAATAATGGAGCCCAAATACGAAGCCCAAAATTGTTTTGTTGATCATAGGCCCAATCTTCTACACTTGAGCCCAATTCCAACTAATGTTTTTGTTTAATGATGGAGCCCAAGAAACAAACCCAATTGTGTTCACGAGCCCATTTGCAACCCTAGGTTGCAAACCCTAATTTTGCAACCCTAATGTGGCCGCAAACGAACTTTGGTTCGGCAACCCTAATTAGGGCAACCCTAAGTCACATGAGGCAACCGCATTTGGCAGCCATGTTCGGCCCCATCACCCTAATGTGGGCATCCCCATTCGGCAGCCCTAGTGTGGTTCGGGAGCAGCCTTATTCGCAGCCCCATTCGGCCGCAATACTTTGCAGGATCGGGTTTTGTCACTTAACACTTGTAATTCTCTCAAACTCACTTATAATATCACTCAAACAAGATGAAGCAATGTCTTAACAAGAGTTGATAATAATATAATAAGTAATCAAAGGAACAAGCAGAAGTATTTTCAAGGTACTTGTATATATTACTTCTCAACTCAAGATTACAAGACACTTACAAGCATAGAACATGAGTTACAATGAGAAACTATATATACTAGATCCTACAGCCGGTTATACTTGATACCAGCTGGAAACCTACGACTAAAGCATATACTACAATGCTATAGTTAAGGTATCTTAGATAAAGTATTATCTAAGATATGGTAGTCATGACATGTCCATGACTTACCTTTTGTTACCAACTAAAGATGGCAACTGTACTTAACATAAAAAGGTAAACAGTAGATTAAAGTATGGTCAACTACATGGCTTTTGAGAAAACGCCATGCAGTATCTCAGAGATTTGCAGCGGACTGTCAGACAGACCATACTTATGTCTACTGGATAATAGAAGTGTCTTCCAAAGGTTAACTGGCTTCGGAAGAACAAGTTCTTTCGAAGCCACTTATACTTCGGAAGATGCTTCTATGCTTCCGAGGCTTTAATGACTTCTTTATACTTTGGAAGTTGACTTCAGAACTTTGTCTTCAAGTCTTGATTCTTCGGAAGTAACTTCTTTATCTTCGGAAGTTGGAGTTTTCCTTCGGAAGCGTATTTTACACTTAGACTTCGGAAGAGCTCCTTCTTCCTTCGAAAGTCCCACACTTGGCTTCGGAAGTCCTTTGTATGTAGTACTTAAAATCTTCTAAGTGATATGGTTTTGGTTGCAACAGCCTCTCATGATCCAACAAACTCCCCCTAGGCTGATGCTACCAAAACTTAACTTATCTCTACTTCTCAAAGTTTTCAGCACCAGGGACAAAAGATATTTGTCTGTCTCTCTGTTCTTCCTGGAAGTGGTGCTGAGAAGCTTGTACAAGTCATTCGTGGATAGGAGATCCAGTCTATCACTTTGAATGACATGTACCCTTTGTTGTGACCTCCTGAAGAGAGTTAGTTGACGGGAGTTGTAGTCATACTCCCATTTAACTATGGACTCAAGTTCAGGACCTTCAACCATTTGAAGAAAGGCTTTGCCTTTGGTTGCTGATCCTTTCCTTTCCTCCTCCTCTCTCAGTTTTGACTCCTCTTCGACCTTGCTTCTTGCAGTGAGCTCGGCCATGTGAAGGCTGCCTAGATGATTTCTGATGTGAGTAGCTACATCGGAGTTTGAGGGGTTGGAGAATGATTTCTCTGCTAACTCAGCAATATCAAATCTGCTTAAGTGTAGCAGAGATGAGGCATTCAGCCTGTTAATCTCACCATTCTCTCTCTCAACAACAAAGTTGTGAGAAGAGTCTTCGAACCTCCACTGAACTATCTTCTTTCTGGGTACAAGAGATTGTCTTGGTACCCTATCTCCTTTCTTTGTGTCCAGCAGAGTCACCAGCCTTCTCCTCAGCTTCTTTTCTTCCTCATTCAATGTATCTGAATTGAGGCCAAGGAGTCTTGCGGCTTGGTCCAAAGTTCCTCTTGGCAGATCAAGAAACTCATCTCTTGTGAGGGAACTTGAGGATCCATCAACATAAGTCAGGTTGACTGTATCCTCCTCACATGAGATGTCGCTCAGAGTAGTGCAGTTGATGAGCTTGGTTTTGATCCCCTTGAATTCCTCCATAGAGAGATGTTTGGAAGGCTGAGGGGATGGTTTGATTGGTTGTTGGGTAGGTTTAGGAGTTTGGGTTCTGGGTAAAGTTTTAGGTTGGATGATGGGTAGTTTAGGTGGTTGAGGTGAGGGAGTTGGTAGTTGTGATGGTGTAGGTTCAGGGGTGAAAGGTTCAGGTTCAGTCTTGATTGGAAAGGGAAAGGGTATTGGTTCAGGTTGATGTTGGGTTTGGATATTGGGCTGAGAGGTGGCTTTGAAGGTCATCCCCTGTCCCCTTCTATACATCTCCTTTCTTCTCCCCGCACGAATGTCAGCCTTGATGTCACTGACATGTCGTTGGAGAGTCTTCTCAGACATTGGACCCACTTGCCTGCCAGAGAAGCCATGAGCTTTAAGATAGTTCTTCATCCAAGCTTTCTCACCTATCTTCTTGGCGGCAGACAGTCCAGCCTCTTCTTCTTTCTTCTTCTTCTCTACCAGCTTCTCCCTTGCAGCTCTCTTTCTCTCCTTCTCCATTTGATCTTGCTCTTTGTTAAAGAGCCATAAGATCGTGTCACTATTGTGTGGAGACAACTCCTCTTGAGAGAATCCTCTGGAGAGTAGGAAAGTGATCCTTTCTCTCCTGAGCTGCAGATCAGCTTCTCTTTCTTTTCTCAGCCTTTCTTCTTCCAAGGCCAACCTTGCAGCTTCTTCTTTTTGCTGTCATTGCAGCAAGGTTGCCTTTTCAAGCTCTATCAGCTCCTCTAATGGTAGCAGGAGTACATCTTCCGAAGCAGCCCCTAGACTGACAAGTCTATCAATTACCTCCACCCTTCTTCTATTGTTGATTGCCTCTTGGTTGGCTGCAGCTGCTTTTGAACTTGCAGCTAACAGTTTCCCAGTTGGCAGTCTTCCTTTCCTTTTAAGTTTCTCCAACCTTTCTTCTTCCTGAAGCTCTTCCGAAGTCATCTTCCTTTTGCCTTTAATGTCTTCGGAAGTGCTAGACTTTGGTGGTTCTTGGGTAGAAGATTCAGGTTGGATGGTGGAGGTAGGAGCTGAGGTCAATGCTGATGTAATAGCTAGTGGTTGGCTGAGAAAGTCCTCCCTATTAACCTCAGATGCAAGTTCCAGAATTGCATCTGTGACTATTAGATCATCGGAAAGAGAGAACAGTCCTTCCGCAGCAGCAATTTCAGCTTCGGAAGATTGTGTTGGTTCTTCCGAGGCTTCGAATTGTGCTTCGGAAGCCTGTGAAAACACACCTTCTGTCCCAACTGTTTCAGTTGCTGGGCCATCAGTCCTAGTTTCCCCTTCGAAATCAATCTCAGGTTCCACTTGGGCCTTAGGTTGACCAACTTCCTCAACAGTGGTAGGAGGTGCATTCAACCTCTGAAGCTCTTGAGCTCCAAAGTAAATCACAGACATATCCGGACTGGGTTGATCAATTAGGGACTCTAAAAGGAACTTGTTGAAGATCCTATTTAGATCCTGAAGCATCCTTTGATCCACTTGAAACACAACTGGAGGAGGCTCAGGGAAGATGGCAGCTTGTTGTCCTGAGCTCAAAGAAGTAAGAGCTTGACTGATGGAATCCTGTCTTTGGCTTTGTTCCTCAACATTCTCCCCCTTTTTGGTAGCATCATCTTGAGAGGTAGATGAGCTAGAGGAAGAGGTCAAGGAGACTTGAACTGGTACATGCCTAACAGATCTCTCAATCTGTTTCTCAGCTAGTTTGGCCTTGAGACTTTCAATCTCAAGTTGCTGAGTGGCAGACCTATCCTCTAAAGTCTTAACCTTTGATTCAAGGTTTGAGACTTTAGAAAGTAGGTCTCTTATGATGAGTTGCATTCTTCCCTCATCTTCTTTTGAAGAATCACGGGGAGATGAGGTAACATACCTAGTATGTTCATCCTCACCACCAGATGTGGTTTCTTGGCACCCTGGTTTCCCTTGCACAATGATGTCTCTTTCAGAGGCATCATAGGGCATGGTTGCCGTAGATTCAGTCTGACTATCGTTACCACTGTCCTGAGGATCCAATGAGGCTCCTTCAGTAGTGGCAGCTGAATCTACATGAGTCCCCTCCACATCAGTGGGACTCACCTCAGTAGGGCTTTGCTGGTGTGGGCTAGAGACAAGAGGTTTCTCTAGGCTCTGTTGATCCTTAATGGGGTGTTGTGGATCAACTTCATCGCCTTTGAGAGACATAGTCTCTTCACCAGCTCCGGTCAATAGGTCAGTAAAAGAAAAGGAATGAAGACCTAAGGACCCGGGACTTTGATCAATGTCAAAAGGCATTGAGCTGTCCCTTGGTGGCTGCTCAGGGGAGTATAGAGACTCACCCTGAGGGCTATCAGCTGGGATTATGGGCTCATGGGTCTGAGACTGAGGAGACTCAAGACCCATATTGAGGTCAATAGTGAAGGATTGGTGGACCTCTGGCTGAGTGGGAGCCCCTTGTTCCACTCTAGCCTTTTTGGTTTGAAGAGGAGGGGCTTGTTCAATCAGAGTCGATTGAACAAGGGTTCGTTTGGTACGTCTCTGGTAGGTGACAGTGATTGGAGGAGAAGGTAGATTTGGAATGGTGAGGGTAGTTGCTGGTGTGGGTTCATCACCTGTGGGGTTAACAGGGATGTCACCAGGAGCCATTGGCTCAATCATACCTGGAAGTAGTGCGGTATCCCTTCCAGTGTAGTTGGTAGACACTCTCTTCAAGACTTTGAAGATGGTCGGCCTCATTTGGGGAGCAGACAGAGCAGCTGCACAGACAAGCTTACCCTGATCTAGCTCGCAGTTGATTATGTGCTGTAGAAATCTAGGATACATAAAGAATGTGTCCCTTTGCAGATTTCCCATGAGGTTAGTCAGCACAAACCTTGAGTAGTTGAAGCGCAGGCCTTGTACCAACCCATGAACTAGACACCCGAGTTCATAGGGAATTTGATCCCATCCCCCGGATTTGTTAGATAGGCAGTGAAGAACCACATGTAGCAGGAACTTCCATTTGTAGGAGAAGTTGAATTTGTAGACTGTAGACCTGCTTACATCTCCACCGTATCCCATTTGGAGATAAGAGTTATCTAACTCAGATTTGGAGAATTCCGTCGGTGCGCCTTCATCATGGAGCTCAAGATGCTCCCTGATGATTTGTTCAGTAATGACCAACTCTTGGCCACAAACACTTGACCTGATAGCACGTACCCCATTTAGGGTTTCAATCCGACCATTTGCCCAAAATTCGGACATTTGGTTGGAGTAAATGGTAGGGTTTACGGTCAGTGCTGTGTAGTATGAAGATTGGGCTAAGAAAGAGATAATATCAGAGAAGTCAGCATCCCTTGAAGAGTCCGGAGGATATATTTCTGGCAGAGGAAGTATATCCAACGGAAAGTTAAAAGTTGACAAAGTTAATTTTGTCAAACAGCTTGAACACAACCTGTTAAGTGTTTCTCAGTTTTGTGATCAAAAGCATCAAATGCTTTTCACAGAACATGAGTGCATCATCCTCAAACCCGGGATGACAATTCCTCAGGAATTGGTGCTTCTTAGATCTCCCAGGAGAGGGGATATGTACAAGCTTGATATGAACAATGCTTCCCCAATGGGAGAAGTATCATGCTTTCTTTCTAAAGCTGATAGTGATGAGTCAACACTATGGCATCTTCCAGTTGTGAGTTTGTCTTTTGAATTGAAGCAGCTCCTCTTGCATTGATTCAACCCAGCTACTATCCTTCAAGGCATCTTCCACCTTCTTGGGTTCCATTTGGGATAAGAAGCATGAGTACAAGCAGACATTCCCATTGTGAGTTTGTCCCCTTGTTCTCACACCCTCAGAGACTTCCCCTATGATGTTTTCAGCTGGATGAGTATTGTGAATTCCGAGTCTTGGAATCACCTCTAGTTGCAAAGATAGATCCAAGTTGGACATATTTTGCTCTGGAGCTTGAATACTTGGTCCAGCTGTTGTTTCAATCTCATTCAATGAGGACTGATTGAATGAAAGAGAAACATCATCATTTCTTTGCTGTGAAGCATCATTAACAGTTGCCTGTTCCTTTAAAATGCTGCTTCCATCAGCTTGGTGTTGTGTAGGATCACCTGAGGAGACTTGAAGATCATCAGGTGAATCCCTTGTTGAAGTTCCACTATTTCTTGAAATGGTTATACTGTCAGATCTTTCAATAGTGGGAACTTGATTTGTTGTTGCTCTTAGAGAACTTGGAGCAGGTCTGGGAAGCTCAAACAGTTGATCTTCATCAGAATTGCCTTGAGCACCTGTTCCAGCTGAAACATTCTCACAAGAAGGTTTAGAATAGTTTGGAAACAATTCTAAATCAAAAATATGATCAGGGCCATTCCCCCTAACACAAGGAGTGTGCTCATTAACTACAATGTTGGAGGATTCCTCAAATTGTTGGTTTTTAATATTATAAACCCTGTAAGCTTTAGAATGGGAGGAATATCCAACAAAGATAGCATCATCTGACTTTTCAGCAAATTTTGCCAAATTGTCTTTTGTGTTAAGTATGGTACACCTGCTGCCAAAGGACCTTAGAAAACCAATGAACGGTGGCCTCTTGTTCCATAACTCATAAGGGGTCTTTCCATGTGGCTTTACTACAAGAACTCTGTTCTGCACATAGCATGCAGTGTTGACTGCCTCTGCCCAGAATGTTAGAGGCAGCTTTGAATCAGCTAACATAGTCCGAGCAGCCTCAATAAGTGTCCTATTTCTCCTCTCAGCAACACCATTTTGTTGAGGAGTTCTAGGAGCACTGTATTGTCTGGCAATCCCTTTTGAGTTACAAAATGAGTCAAGAACAAAATTCTTAAACTCAGTCCCTTGATCACTTCTAATTATTTTAACCTTGTGATCAACTTGATTTTCTATTTTAAGAATAAAAGACTTTAAAGTTTCAGCAGTTTCATCTTTAGTTCTTAAAAAGAATACCCATGTAAATCTGGTAAAATCATCAACTACCACAAGGCAATATGATTTCCTTCCAATGCTCATTATACTTGTGGGACCAAATAGATCCATGTGCAATAAGTGTAATGGAGTAGTGATAGAGTTAACAACTTTGGATTTATGAGAAGACCTGTGTTGTTTCCCTTTTAGGCAAGCAACACAGTTATCTTTACAGAAAAATTCCTTTTTAGGCAAACCATGTACCAAGTTATTTTTAGCCAATTTATTCATTGTCTTAAAATTGACATGACACATTCGTTTATGCCATAGTGTTGACTCATCACTATCAGCTTTAGAAAGAAAGCATGATACTTCTCCCATTGGGGAAGCATTGTTCATATCAAGCTTGTACATATCCCCTCTCCTGGGAGATCTAAGAAGCACCAATTCCTGAGGAATTGTCATCCCGGGTTTGAGGATGATGCACTCATGTTCTGTGAAAAGCATTTGATGCTTTTGATCACAAAACTGAGAAACACTTAACAGGTTGTGTTCAAGCTGTTTGACAAAATTAACTTTGTCAACTTTTAACTTTCCGTTGGATATACTTCCTCATTCGGCTGCCCTAATGTGGGCATCTTCATTCGGCCGCTCTTAATTTGCAAGGGCTGCCTTCGACAACCTCTATTCGGCTTGCTTTCGAAGTACCCCTAATCCGTAGCCTCAACCATTATTGTTTGATCTTGTCGAAGCCGCAAACCCTAATGTTGACATGATTGTTGAATTGTTTTCTTCAAATCTTCAATAATTTCAGCAAACTAAACATAAAATCTCATCAAATCAATATGAATCCATCAACCTGGCTCTGATACCAATTGTATGTTCCCTATATGAATGGAACAATGAGCATGGATCTTAGGATTCATATTGATAAAGACAAAACTTGTATGATTAGATGCTAAAATATAATAATGATGAACATGTTGAAGAACACAAACTTGTTTAGTGATTGATGTTTATTGATATATTGTTGAAATCATCATCCATGAAGGATGATGATATATTATTGTTGATGATGAACTTAATTCACCTTAACAAGTGGTGAATTAGTCACCCTTTACAATGATAATATGTTCTAATATATATACTAGTCTAGCATTTACAATAATTACAATATAAACCCTATACTAATATTTTTGTTGATTATGTGCTTCAAGTCTTAAACTTCAATAATATTGAAATCTTCAATTTCTTCCAAGGTAGAATACCCAACAGATTTAAAATGCACAAAAAAATGACTATAGATTTATTTTTTGCTAGACAATCATAGAATTTTGAAATATTTTAGTAATTATTAATTTTTAATTTCATTGAGACCATATATTTATATTTGGATTTCAAAAAAATTATCATCTTATTTCTTCATGATTGGGGTCCAACTTTGTACTGGTCCCAAGTTGGGACCGGACAAATTATTAATTTTATCAAAGTTATCAATTTTGTATTAGTTATTTGTGTATTATAAAATGTAATATTTTTTATAAAATATATGATTATTTTTATAAAATTTAAAACTTTTTATTAAGTGTTGAGTTTAAAAATAGTTTATGGGTAACGTAATAGTTTATCAGGGGTAACGTAAAACCGTATTATTTTTAACATAAAAATGTAATTTTTTTACACTACCCGTAAAAAATTGAGGGATGTTACCCCGTGGGTCATTGTAAGTCTTGTTAGGGACCATGTACGGACATAGTACTAACTGATTCTGCGTTTATACTGGATCAAATAGTGCGGAATCCTATTTGATTGGCGATCCAATCAGTGAGAACGATAACCCGATCGATATAAGATTGAACTAAACGTGAAGAACGAGTAGGAATCGATCAGGAACGAGCTATGAACTTGGACAGGCTGTTTGGGACGTTCTGGACGGCTAGGGTTTATGTGTATTTGCAATATCTCTTCAAGTATTTTTATTTTCCACGAATTAGGTGGTATTTATAGGTTAGGGATTTTCATTCGTACAACTGAACCATTCGCATGGTTCAGTCGTGCGACTGAATCATGCGATTGAGTCATACGCACGACTGAAGGTTCAGTCGTGCGACTGAGTCAATCTTATGTCTCACTCATACGACTGATCCAGTCTTCTGGTTCAGTCATGCGACTGGTCCATAAGCATGATGTATTCATGTGTATGGTCCATAAGTATGGTCCATTAGCATGAATAATCATCCGACTAGGTTGTACATAATACTCAATCATTATTGACTTAGAATTATGTACAACAACCTCAAACCTATATAAGAAGTTCATACATATGAATCAAAGATAAATAAACATCAAAACATATTTTATATTTCATTGAACCATTTCATTACATATGTGTAAGACATGAAAGACATTTACATTTAAGCTCATAAACTAGGAACAACATGTATCTACAAACTCCCCCTTGGACGTAGTTTACCCTATCGTCTAACATTCTTCGCATGTTCGTGGAACTTCTTGTACTTCTCTTCTCTTGTGACTCCAACATGTATATTAAATGCAAAATAGAGTCGTATGACGTGCTGGAATTGAAGAGCTTGTACAATGTCTTGCGTGTCATAGAACAGTGGCCACTTGTATAATGTGTAGACATCTTCAGCCGACGAGTTTGTAAGCCACATTGGGTCAAATACCCGGATAGTATCAATCTTTCCATCTCTGTTCAATACTATGACAACTTCGCCCGTCCTCCGGTCAAAATACCCCCATTTGAAGTGGGGAGTGAAGTCCTGAGGCATTTCTCGTAAGGGAATCTTGGACATTGTGCGCGGGGGACTCCACTTTAGCACCACCTTCGGTCTTCCAGAAATAGGATCAACTTCAGACTTATGAATTAACCTCTTAGGTTGTTGAGGTCTGAAGTTTACCCACCTGGTGTGGTATTCCATCTTTAATACAGCCTCGAACCATCCTGACATCTTCCTCGGATTAGCATACAGAAGATCTAAACATGCCAGACGGTTGAGTTCAAAACCAGGAAGAGCCTTCAGATCATGTGGATATTTGAAGTACTCAATTCCTTTCTCCCTCTTAACAGCATAGACTTCCAAGTCTTCAAAATATGCCCATGCGATAATCTTGCCTGACACTTTCTGATGTCTTTTGACTCTGTAGAGCTTCGTGTAGGCATTCTGCTTTGGCGGCACACGTTGAGCTTTCATCTCAACAAAACAAGCTGCCCATTCAGCTTTCTTTAAGTTGACATTAGCGTCTGAAGCTTGGGCTTTACTTTCATTCTTTTCCTTCTCTTTCTCTATCTCTTCTAACTTATCAAAAGTACCACTGCCAAAAGTTTCACCCAAGTTGGGGATAACATGTCCTTCAGGGTCAGTGTACTCTGGATAGTGCTCAGCTGTAACATCCTCAATCTCAATCTCATCAACATCCTGTAGCTCCTCATCACTCAGTACATCTACTTCTGGAGCATCTTTGACAATTTCATCAGGATTGAGTCGAAACATTTCAGCTAGCTGGTCATCGGTCAGATCATGAATGATTTCTCCTTCTTCGGGAGTGTAGCTCACTGACCTTCTGACGATCCCTTGCAAGTCAAGAATCATTGTAAGTTGAGGCTTAACTTGCTAAAGGGGTTCGACATCATACTCGTCTGTCTGTTGACCTTCATCTGTTTGATTAAACATTCAACGCAACACACATAAATCATTAGATAAGACATTTAAACATAATTAATCATTAATTACATTAATGTAATACACATTTCAAGTACACAAGATTCAAATACATCAACATCTAATCATTACTTTTGTCTTGCTCTGTCGATTCTTCAGCTAGAGGAGCTGAGGACGAGGCTCCTTGATCTTGATTTCTTTTAGTACGCCTCTCCTTAGCTTGAGAATTTGAGGCTGACGCAGGTGAATCACCTTCCTGATCATCATCATCCTCTTTATCTTTACCGCTCAGTCCTCCTTCATCAACATCTTCCTTAGAATTATCATCATCCTCATCATCATCATCATCATCATCATCATCATCATCATCATCATCATCATCATCATCATCATCATCATCATCATCACCATCACTATCCTTGATCTTCAATGGCTCCCTCTTTGATCCTTTAAGCTTTAGGAGTATCTTCTTGTTCGTCTTCTCAAGCTCCTCTATCCTCTTGAACGACGCCATCACCAGCTCATTTTGACTAGTAAGCGCATGGTGAGCTCGCCCTAAAGCCCTATCATACTGAGCACTCTTCTCAGTCAGCTGATCGATCTGCTTGCCTTGGGCGTTGTTGACCGCTATCAGCTGGTTAATCTGATTTGCTCTCATGTGATCTGTAGCTAACAACTTTAGCACCAACCTGTTGAGTTTTGCTAGTTGTTCCTCTAACCCAACAATGGGTAAAGTAGGTCTTGGTGAGACTGTGGATTGGGTGGAGGGACCAGCTTGGTGGGTGGTGGTAGTGGTGGTAGATGTTGTGAATATGGGAGGTGGAATGGGAGTGGATAGTGGTGGATTGGCTGTGGTAGTGGTGATGGATGGAGTGATAGTGGTAGTGGGAGGAGTGGTGGTGGAAGTAGTATCTGTGGTGGTGGTGTTAGGTGATGTGGTAGTGGTGGTAGCTATGACAGTGGTGGTGGCTATGACAGAAGATGTAATCACTGTAAACCTCAGCCTCTTACCCCTTTTGCCATGAGGCTGAGCCATTCTATTCTTCCTGGAGCCCTTTGTCGTAGACGCTCCCCCTTGGCTGCTGGGCTGGTCAGGGGTGTAAGTAGGATCAGTAAAATCAGCATCAGCACCCCTCGACTCAGCCTGGCATCCGCCAACCGCCTCAATCCCTCTGTCTGTGGCCACAACTCGTCTCCCGACAGTCCTCACTAAAGGCTCATCATCTGACTCCTCATCCTCATCGACCAAGAAGTCTTGGTGAAAGGCAGCACTTTCAGGTACACTAGGTGCCTCACCACCTTGACCTTGATCATCTTCGTCGTCGTCTTCGTCTGTGGGTGCCATGAAGGGCTCGACGTCGGAGTCACTGTCGTCATGACGCCACTTCTTGCGAGATGGTGCCACGTACCTCTCGTTGGCCAAGTGGCCAAACAGTCTCCTCACCAGGGGCTTTACTTGCTTTCCCCGGTAGACCTTCATCCGACCCAGTGTCGTATCATCCATAATCTCTAAAGCAACTGCATCCTCCTTCTCTTTAGGCAGTGAAGGGAGCTTCTGATCAATGATCATCTGTAGAAATCTTTGGTACATGCAGAACCCCTCCTTCCCCTTAGCCTCTATGTTCTCGACCATGTATGAGAATATCATCTGGGAGAAACTAAATGGGTGGTTCAGCACCAGAGCAACATAGGCATTCTGGATTTGATCTGACATCTCGTCAAATCCTCCTCTCCTCGTCGCAATGCACTTGATGATGATGTGGGCTAAGTACTTAAACTGGGGGCACAGGTTGCTTTTATTAAGCACACCTGCGTTGATGTCCCCAGTGTACTTCATCCGCAGAAAGCAGCCCCTAACTGTCAGAGGGTGTAGCTTGGTCGGGTGGTCACCGTCTTCACCTAGATCCAGGACTTGCCTAACATCGGCTGCAGTAATACTGATCTCCTGCCTGAAAATCGAGCTCCGGATGGTGTAGTGCTCTGTGGTCGTATCAACAATAGCCCATTCCCAGAAGGTCTGCTGGAGTGATCTGTATGGAGTGCACGGTGTAGATATGGCCTTGAAGATCCTCGATCTCCTGAGAAAGGCAATGATCCCCGCGAACTCGGAAGCATTCCGAGTGGTAGCATCTAAATGAGCACAGACTTTGTGCTTTGGGCTGATGGACCATCTATCAGCCATGTTTCTGCAACACAAGAAACATATACATTAGATTAGTGCATAACAGAAGACAGTAGGAACTTAAACTGTTTTGATCAAACTGGCTCAGTCGTGCGATTGAATCATACGACTGAGTTTAGTCGTGCGAGTGAGCCTGCGACTGAGTTCAGTCGTGCGATTGAGCCTGCGACTGAGTTCAGTCGTGTGCTATGCCATGCGGTTGAATCAGTCGTGCGACTAAACCCATGCGTATGATTCATACGTGCGATTGAATCGTGCGTCTGGTTCAATCATGCGACTGAAGTTCATTAACATGTCCATTCGCATCCTACACTGTTGAACACTCCAACCTTGAATCTTGGTCAAAACTTGATGTTACACGTCATGTTTAGACTCATTAGGTTCGCAGGGACTCTAAATATCACTCAATGTCCTTTAAATCAACGATTATGTCCATTTAAGTGGTCTATTTGAAGAGTTTTACTGATTTCTTGATTTTAGTCGATTAAGTCAGTTAGGGTTTGATTCCACTGGTCACATAGATAGATTTCAGTCTCACAATACCTGTAGATGAATGAGAAATCGGTTAGGATCACAATCGGCAAGTAATCAAGGTAAGACGAAATTTGGGCAAAGTGTCTACGTATGAGCGATTTCAGAGAACTTGAAGGGTGGTAAGGGTTACGACCGACTAACCTCCTTATTTATACTATGTTAAATGTTCAGTCGTCCGACTGGACCCATACACATGCTTCAATCGTGCGACTGGGGTTCAGTCGTGCGACTGGCTCATACTCCATCATCCAGTCGTACGAATGATTCATTCTGGTGATCCAATCGTATGGATGTCCCATACTCATGGTCCAATCGTATGATTGCCCCATACTCATGGTCCAATCGTGCGATTGGCTCATACTTATGGTCCAATCGTGCGATTGGCTCATACTTATGGTCCAATCGTGCGATTGGCTCATACTTATGAGTTTGACCTCATACACTTTCACACACTTAAACTTTTACCTTTTGATATAACATATGAACAATGATCATCTTAGACATGACCTTTTAACTGAATATCATTTGATCACCTCAGACATGATCCTTTTAATTTGAAGACATTTGATCACCTCAGACGTGATCCTTTTAATTTGAAACTGATTGGTCACCTCAGACGTGACCCTTTTAGTGAGTGATTCACAGAATTCATCTAGTTGTATAGTCCGACGTCTACACTAAAAAAAGTAGAAAATAGAAAGCAACTTTGAAATTTAAAGGAAAAACAAGACATATTTTTGGGTTTTTGATTCGAGATGGATTGAAATCTTTTAGAAAACCGTCTAGCAAATTTTTCATCCTGAACAGCACAGCTTCAAGTTAATTTAATCATTCCTGGAACAATTCATTATGGAATCATACAGATATATCAGAATCATTTGGGACATTTTAATAAAACATTTTGATGCTAGATTCTTGTTTTGACCGAGAGTCAATAGCAATTTTAGGAAATCATACTAGAGCTATAAGATGCACACAATTATTTTGACTGTCAAGAATTGTAGCCACGATGATTGTCAGTATATTTGTCGTCTTAAATCCATACACTGATTTTTGACTCACATTGGTGATGAGTTAGGTTATATTATTTCAACAGGCATTTGTGGATCCCACGCTTATATGGTAATCAACATTCCTCAAGAGATTTTTGAGCGGTCTACGGGTATTTGACAAGAAGAAACTATTCTAAGAGCTTTCAAAGAGATGCCAAGCCTCAGGTCAGTGCCATCGTACAACCGAGAGGCGCTAACAACAATGAATTCTAGAATATTTAGGTTATGCTTATCCTCAGGTCAGTGCCATCGCACAACAGAGAGGCACACAACCTATCTTCTTGTGAGAGCAAAATTTTTTTTTTTGCACGTAACGCACCAACAACAATAGTCATTAGCTTGATTGCGCTTAACACTTTTTTTTGCTCACTTTTATGGTCATCCGCACACATTTGTGGCGTTTATTTTGCTCGTCACCCCTTATTGGAAATACGTTGATTGTGTTAACCAGGGATAAGATGGGAACCCACAGCAAGTTGAACAACTTAGTTTGAATTTAAATCACCAATGAGGTCTACTCATCTATTGTGTTGAATCTACTGACACATCATATAATGGACTAGCAACCTCTAGGTCTACTTTCTCTATGTTACCTCAGTAGCAGACTAGTTTTACTATCATTTTTCCTCTTATTTTGCTTAGACTACTCAGACTTATACTTTGAATTTTGCATCTTAATCATTTAAGTGCTTTTGAGGTCCCAAACAATTTGTTCCCTGTGTACTATCATTTTCCATAAGCATTGAATCAGAATCACAGATTTGATTTCATTTCTTTTAGCTAAGCTGCCCTCCTCCGTTTTTTTTCTTTTTTTTTAAGTAATTAAATACTGCACGAATTAAATACTAAACTAAACTATTCTCCCCCTAAAATTCTAAAACCGAAAAACTTTTTGTGTTTTTGGATTTTAATAGACAGGAAAATAAAATAAATAAAATAAAATAAAAAGAAAAAAAACTTGTCGGACTACGCACTTTCTTCCTCTAGAATCACATCACTTTACTTTTTCACGCCATTAACCTCTAAAAGATATAAAAACCGTGGTTTATCAAATGCTTTTGTGTAGAGGTTGGCGCGTTGAAAATCCGTATTAATTTTAACAACATCGATTAAGTGCTTTTCAAAATAGTCACGTATAAAGTGATATTTAATACCGATGTGTTTAGTTTTAGGATGTTGGACCAGATTTTTGGTGACAGCAATAGCAGCAGAATTATCAACAAAAATAGGGGTGTTAGAAAATTGCAAACCGTAGTCGCGCATTTGCTGTTGAATCCAGATGATTTGTGAACAGCAACTTGCAGCAACAACATATTCAGTTTCACAAGTTGACAGAGCAACTGATGTCTGCTTCTTACACTGCCAGGTGACTAACCATCTACCAAAGAACTGACATCCCGCAGATATTGACTTGTAATTCATCTTGCAACCACCATAGTCCGAGTCACTATACGCTGTAAGCTCAAAGTCATCGTCATGAGAATACCACAACCCGAGTGTTGGAGTACCCTTTAGATAATGAAAGATCCGTTTAACTCCGATGAGATGATTTACTTTTGGTTTTCCCTGATATCTGAAACAAAGACACGTTGCGTACATAATATCAGGACGAGAGGCTGTGAGGTACATTAGGGATCCGATCATTCCTCTGTACATTGTAGCATCAACCAGATCACTATTTTCGTCGGGTGCCACATCATGGTTAGTGGCAAGTGGAGTTCCAGCAACTGAAGCATTCTCCATGTCGAACCGACTGAGGATATCACCTACATATTTGGTCTGATGCAGGAAGATTCCTTTAGGTGTCTGATCCACCTGTAAGCCAAGAAAGAACTTCATCTCCCCCATAGCACACATCTCAAACTCTGCTTTCATTACAGATTCAAATTCTTTACATAATTCTTCATTCTTGGAACCGAAGATTATGTCGTCAACATATATCTGTACCAGCAGTAAATCACCATCTTTTTCTTTGATGAATAACGTACAGTCAATAACTCCTCTGCGAAAACCATGTTTCAGTAAATGAGTTGAGAGTTTCTCAAACCAGGCTATAGGGGATTGTAAGGATTCCTTAAGTCTGATGCAACCCAGAACATCCAAAGTGTCTCTGCAACATGCACTAAGTACTGAAGTATAGAATGCTTCGGAAGTTTTACACAATGCACTAGAAAATACTCTAAGTGTAAAATCTTCCGAAGCCAAGACCAATATTTTCCGAAGCCAAACATGAAGTCTTCCCGAAGCCTCAGAGACAAAGTCTTCCAAAGCTTCAACCTATGAAGACAGATTTCTTCCAAAGACTTTTAGTACACATGCTTTATCTGATGTACTGTTCCATAAAACACCTTTCCGCTGCATCTCTGTAAAGTCACCAACTTACATGAGTTGGTGAAAAGGTCCATGCTTTTGGTAACTATACATTGAGGTCTTGAGTCTGTAACTTTCTACTTTATGTACTTTATCCTTTTCGTAATGTATAAGGATGTGAGCTATGGCATGTCATAGTGACAAGGTCAAAAGGCAGGTATGCCTTTTGATCCTACAATTGATTAGTGTCTAGTCAATTGTATCCAGCTGGCTTTCAAAGTATAGCCGGCTGTAGGTTGTAGTATAAGTATTTCAAGTTCTTGTATCTTTTTTTATGCTTTGTAACACTTGTAAAAGAACTTGAGAAAGCAATATACTTCCTCCTTGAAACCCAACTCTCTTGTTCTGTCTCTTTACTTTACTTGTGTTCTTGGTATCACCTTGGTTAATCCAGTTCACTGTTTGATTAAAGTTTAGTTGCTCTCCTCATTGTGTTGTTGTGTTGTAATTTGCTTAAGCCCTTAAACGATCCTGCAATTGGTATCAGAGCATTCCAGGCTCTTGATATAAGATCTCACCATCTTAAGATCCCTCACACATACAAAAACTAAATTCTCCAAATGGCATCCATCTCAAAGACTGATATGGAGACTGGAACCATGAACAAATCCCCACTGATCACTCTTGATGATTTTGACACATGGTGTATGAGAATGGAAGGTTTCATCAGGTCTCTTGATTCAAGAGTGTGGGAATATGTTGAGAATGGACCTTTCATACCCAGCATTCCCTCTGCTACTGGTGCTGGTATGATTCCAAAAGATGTGGCCAACTACTCAGATGAAGATAGAAAAAAAGTAGAGATTGATAGGAAGGCCATGACTGCTCTTCAGACTGCTCTCCCAAACTCTGTATTCAGAGGTTTTAAGAAGTGCAAAACAGCTAAACAGTTGTGGGATGCACTGAAGCTGATGTATGAAGGCTCCTCTGAAGCCAAGGAGAACAAGAAGGATCTTCTGAAGCAGCAGTTTGAAAACTTCACCTTTAAAGCAGGTGAAACCATGACTCAACAATACTTCAGGTATGTTGAGATAGTGGATACCCTAGTGGATGGAGGAGTTCCTCTTGAGAACAGGGACATTGTAAGGAAGTTGATGTCCTCACTTCCTAGGCAATGGACACACTATTGTGTGGTGATCAAGAGGACTGAGAACCTTAAAACTCTTACTCTGACAGAGTTGTATGGGATTCTCAGTGGATACCAGATGGAGATGAACATGCAAGGTTCATCTGGCAACTCCAACAATCAAATGGGTTCAGCCCTTCATGTGGTTGAAAGGGACAACATAGAACCCCAACATCATCTCATATGCTACCCTGACAACTCACAAAAGGGTCCTTTCATCACCTTCCCGGAGACACCAAGGGAAAACTTTACTCAAGGAAGCCCATTCCAAGAGACAAGTTCTTCTCAAGCCTTTGTGTTTACTAATGAAAGCTGTGGGAACTCTCTCTTCACTCTTGAAGACCTGGACTGTATCCATCCAGATGACCTGGAGTATATGGAAATAGTTCAGCAGATGGCTCTCCTCACTCACAGAGCCAAAAAGTTCTACAAGAGAACAGGAAGAAGGTTTCCAAGCAATGCTACCAGTGGAAAGTTTGGGCTGGATAAAAGCAAAGTTAAGTGTTACAACTGTAACCTTATGGGCCACTTTGCTAGGGAGTGTAAGGCACCTAAAACAAATGGGGGCCAAACACAACACATACCAAACTACACTGACAAAGCCCCTCAGAATGAGAGGCCAAAGCAACATGCTGCTGTTGCTGTTGAAGAGGGAGGCTTTGACTGGAGCTTTCAGGTGGAAGATGCTTCTCCAAACCAAGCACTGATGGCTGACCATGATGAAGCCAAGGTATTGGAACATCTTTGTACTCCTGAATGCATTGCTAAAGTAAATAGATACAGGTCCTACAACTTAGAGATAAGATCTGATCTGGAGTCATTAAACATATTAAAATCTGATTTTAGAAAGTCTGAAAATGATTACAAGTTAAAGATAGAGGACTTGGAGAAAACAATTTCAGTACTAAAACATGAACATACAGATTTTAGAACTCAGATCCAGGATCTCATAACTAAGTTGACTGAGTGCCAGGCTGAGCTTGTGATCAGCAAAGCCAAGGCAGAGAAGAGTGTTCTTGAAGAAGAGACCTTCAAGAACATGATATCCTCATCCATGCACAACAAAGTGTGCTATCAAAATAGACAGGGACTGGGATCAAATGAGATAGCTCCTCCACACACAATCTTGTCTGTAAGATCTCCTAGGTGTGGAACTTGTGAAGATGAGCTTCCTCTCATAGATCCTATAAGTGAGGAGGATGAAGAAGTGATAGTGAAGAGTTCCTCTGAGAAGAGTAAAGAAGAGATTCTTCCAAGGGCCACTATCCTTCTGAGGAGAAGAAATCTACCGTGATGACCAAGTCCAAGAGAAAGAACTTGATAAGGAAGAGCAAGAGGAAGGCAAAGAAGGCTCAAGAGATCAAGGCTACTTTTGATGCTAAGCAGAAACAAGTTTTTATCTTTGCAGGTTTCAAAGTAGTGAGGACTGAAGACATAAACCAAGACTCCTCAGCTAAGAGTCCTGGTTCTTGTTCAAATCATCTCAGTGCAAAGAAGAAGACTGAGCTGCTGTGTACCACTGCTGTACAGCCTGGACCATCAAACTCCAAAAACAGTTCACAGCCCAAAAGAACTGTCTCAGCATCTACCAAGATGAAGGTGGAGAAGGGATGTGACCAAAGCCAGTCTTGCTCTCAAAAGGAGACTCCTTTGAAGAAGAAAATGTTATGTGTCATGTGTGAAAGTACATCTCACATTGCTAAGGATTGCCCATACAATCCTAAAAGTACTATCCACATGACCAATACAAAGACTTCAAAGAGTCTCAAGCTTCGGAAGAAAGTCTGTTTCCTTCGGAAGCTCCAAATCAAAGAAGAAGGTAAATGGAAAATTACCTTCGGAAGTAAAATTGGTCTCGGAAGAAAGGAGTTCTTCCGAAGCACTGAAGTCTGCTGCAGTGACTGTAGAATCTCCTGAAGGTTCAGTCATCAAAACTTGTGAAGTCCCAAAAGCTTCTAAGGTTTTGAAGGTAAAGTCCAAGACTCCAAAGGTGGTGTGGAAGTCTAAGAAAGACCAAATGACTGAAGTTTCTCCATCAACAACAGCTGAAGATCCCCCTAGTACAACCATAGGATCTATTACTGTTGCATTACCTTCTATTACTCTTAGTGAGCCCAAGACAAGTAAGGCTTGGGTTTCCAAATGTAACTAATCATTTTCTTTGTGCAGGAACAGCTCAAGACAAGCAGGAATGTCTGGATAATTGACAGTGGCTGTTCCAGGCACATGACAGGCAATAGGTCTCTACTCCATAATTTTGAGAGAATTGATGGAGGACCAGTTGCTTTTGGAGGAGATGAAGGTGGTTACATTTTTGGAAGGCGCAAGGTCACAAATGGTAAGCTCAACATTGAGAAGGTAAACTTTGTTAAGGAGCTTGGGTACAATCTTCTGAGTGTATCCCAATTTTGTGATCAGAGTCATAACATGCTCTTTACTGAGCATGAGTGCATTGTTCTCAAGCCTGGAGTGGTCATTCCTCATGAGCATATCCTGCTCAGAGCCCCCAGGAAAGGGAACATGTACAAGATGGATTTGCAAAAACATCTCCCTCTGGAGAAGTTTCATGCTTTCTATCTAAAGCAAATAGTGATGAGTCTTTCCTATGGCATAAAAGAATGTGCCATGTAAACTTTAAGAACATGAATAAATTAATTAAACATGATCTGGTAACTGGAATGCCAAAGAAAGAGTTTACAAGTGATGATCATTGTGTTGCATGCCTGAAAGGGAAGCAACATAAGGTATCTCACAAGCCTAAGGAAAAGAACTCCATCACTACTCCCCTACACTTGTTACATATGGATCTCTTTGGCCCCACCAGTGTAATGAGTCTAGGAAGGACCTCTTACTGTTTAGTGATCATAGATGATTTTACAAGATTCACTTGGGTTTTCTTTCTTAGAACTAAGGATGAAACCCCTGAGATTCTGAAGAATTTCATCTTAAAAGTTAAGAATCAATGTGATCACAAGGTCAAAACCATAAGATGTGATCAAGGAACTGAATTCAAGAACCAAATCCTTGATACATTTTGTGATGAAAAAGGTATTACAAGACAATATAGTGCTCCCAGGACTCCTCAGCAAAACGGAGTTGCTGAGAGGAGAAACAGGACACTTATTGAAGCTGCAAGAACTATGTTGTCTGACTCTAAACTGCCCATCACCTTCTAGGCAGAGGCAGTTAATACTGCTTGCTATGTGCAAAACAGAGTTTTAGTAGTTAAGACACATGGTAAGACTCCTTATGAACTTTGGCACAAGAGGAAACCTTTCATTGGTTTTCTCAGGTCATTTGGATGTCCCTGCACCATCTTGAATACAAAGGATCAAATTGCCAAGTTTGCTGAGAAATCAGATGATGGACACTTCATTGGATACTCTTCCCAAGCTAAGGCTTATAGAGTATACAATCTCAGAACTAGAATTGTTGAGGAGTCAGCCAATGTGACTTTCAATGAACACACACCCTGTGTGGCTGGTTTTGGTCCTGATTGGCTGTTTGATCTTGATTTAGTTACCAACTGTTTTAACAAATCTTGTGAGCATGTTTCAGGATCTGCAGAAAATTTAAATACAGGTGATCCTGATCCAAGATTTGAGCTAGGAAGACCCTCAACTCATACATCTTTAGCTCCAGTTGGAACTACTTCAGCAAATGAGGTCTCTATCAGCACAACAATGACAAATTCAGCTGATACATCTGGTATGCCTTCAAATTCCAGCTCAGAGGCTCCTCAACCAGACAAAGACACCTCAATTGTAGAAGACAACAATGGTGATGGTGATAGTGATCAGGAATTCCTTGATGCTAATAACCACACCATATGTCACACACTCATTGGATCAAGTTAATCTTGATAAGTGTGATAATGTGGAGGGTAAATCTTCCAGGCCAGATCTAAATTTCTCAAATTTGGATCTTTCTCAGCAACTTGGTGTGATCCCTCAGCTAAGGATCCACAAGTCTCACCCCACCACAAACATCATTGGAGATGTTGTCACAAGGGTAAGAACAAGATGACAAACCCATGAAGCAAATGTTTGTCTTCACTCTTGTTTCTTATCTCAGATAGAGCCAAAGAAAGTTGATGAAGCTCTAAAGGATGGAAGTTGGGTTGAAGCTATGCAACAAGAGCTGCTTCAATTCAAAAGGCAGAAAGTTTGGAACCTTTGTCCTCTTCCTCATGGGAAGACTACCATTGGAACCAAATGGGTTTTTAGGAATAAGAAGGATGATAGAGGAATCATCATCAAGAACAAGGCAAGACTAGTTGTCCAAGGATACACACAAGAAGAAGGGATTGACTACACTGACGTCTTTGCTCCTATAGCAAGACTAGAAGCTGTTAGGATATTCCTGGCATTTGCTGCATCCAAGAACTTCAAGGTCTTTCAACTTGATGTAAAGTGTGCTTTCTTATATGGAGTGATTGATGAAGAGGTTTATGTCAAACAACCACCTGGTTTTGTAGACCCTGATCATCCTGATTATGTCTGCAAGCTTGACAAAGCTCTTTATGGGCTGCATCAGGCACCCAGGAAGTGGTATGAGACACTGTCTGAGTATCTTTGTAAACATGGATACAGGAGAGGTACTATAGATGGAACTCTCTTCATCAAAGGACAGGGAAATGACTTATTGCTAGTTCAAGTATATGTAGATGACATCATCTTTGGTTCAACTAATCCAAAGCTCTGCAAAGACTTTGAGAAGCTGATGAAAGACAGATTTGAAATGAGTTCAATGGGAGAACTCAATTTCTTTCTGGGAATTCAAGTGAAGCAAGTTGAAGATGGCATCTTCATAAGTCAGTCAAAGTATGTTCAAGACATACTCAAGAGGTTCAACATGACTGATTGTAAGATTGCTAAGACACCCATAGCCAGAAACCACTCCCTTGGACCTGATCTTGAGGGGGAGTGTGTAGATGAACACTTATACAGGGCTATGATTGGGTCTCTTATGTATCTTACAGCTAGCAGGCCTGATATCATGTTTGCTACATGTATTTGTGCAAGATATCAAGCCAACCCTAAGATGTCTCACTTAATCACTGTCAAAAGGATTTTAAGATACCTCAAAGGTGCTTCAACACTTGGTCTATGGTATCCAAAGAATCCTAACTTCAATCTGTATGCTTATACAGATAGTGATTATGGTGGTTGCAACATGACTGCAAAGTCTACATCTGGGGGATGTCAATTCCTTGGTGGAAGGGTTGTCTCATGGCAATGCAAGAAACAATCCTGTGTGTCTGCATCAACTGCTGAGGCTGAATACATTGCTGCTGCAAGCTGCTGTGCTCAAGTGCTTTGGATTCAAAATCAGATGCTGGACTATGGATTTAACTTCAAAGAGACTCCTATCCACATAGACAACAATAGTGCTATCTCTATCACTGAGAACCCTGTGCAGCACTCAAGGACCAAACACATCAACATCAGGTATCATTTAATAAGAGATAACTATGAAAAGGGATTGATTAAACTAGTCAAAGTTCATACAGATGAACAATATGCTGATCTGTTTACAAAAGCTTTTGATGAACAGAGATTTAAATATCTGATATCAGCTATTGGGATGATTAACTTTGAGTAGACTTTTTCTTAAAACTAATTCTAATTATTTCTTCTTAAAATATGTGTGTCCTAAGTTGTCTAGTTCATCACTTTCATAAGCTCATGTTTTCTTTGGATGTAAAATTCTTTTTGAAGACTTTCCTTAGATTCTTGAAAATTTTCTGATACTTCGGAAGATAAAATTTTATCTTCGGAAAAAAATTATGTCTTCAAAATAAATAACTGTCTAAGAGATTTTACCTTCGGAAGAAGTCTAAACCCATCTTCCGAAGCTTAAATACCTATCTCAGACACTTATTTATTTTTAAGGACTTTTTCCTTCCGAAGCAAAATTAACTCTCTGAAGCTTTGTTGGTCTTTATACAAAGCATCCAAGGGTTTATTTCTCTTCCGAAGCATAAATTTTCAAGACTCTCAGGAAAATCTTCCGAAGCCATTTTTAGCTTCGGAAGCTTTTTCATTAAAACTTCCAAAGACAAATTACCTTCGGAAGCTTTTCGAATTCCAAGAAAACTACTTTTTGAGCAAAAGTAAACTACCTTTTTCAGAGGTGGGACCGACTTCCGGATTTCAAAGTTTATCCTCTTTCATTAACTTTGGTTCAAATCCCTTTTCACATAAATACCCAACGGTTCCCCCTCTTTCTCACTATATTCCTCAATTCCACTATTCCTCTAACCTAATTCTCTAAACCGCCTTTGCTTTCTACCTTTCTTCACCCTTAAGCTTCTGAAATGGCCAACCTTAACCGCAGAAACAACCCAGATTTCTCCATGCAACTTCACAGGCAACATAATCAAGTTGCTCTGTTAAGCTCTGAGAAAGATGCAAGTTTCTCAGAGATTTGCCAATTCTTAACTCTATCCAACTATTTCACCTCCCTGACCATTGATCCTACTCTATATGAGGATCACTTGCTTGAATTCTGGAAGACCTGCCAAGAGGTCATTATGGATGGGGAGAAGGCACTGTCTGCCACAGTGCAAGGGAGGACAATCTTCATCACTCCGGCCATCATTAACCATCATTTGCAGCTGGATGATGAAGAAGGTGAGTTGTCCTTCCCAAAAGAAGCTGTTAATCATTCTTTTGAGCAGATGGGCTATGAGGGAGATTTCTCTGTAAAGACCTTCAGGAAAGGGAAGGTCTCATCCCAGTGGAAATACCTGCTCCATGTGGTTATCCACAGCTTATCAAACAAGCATGGTGGATGGGACCAGATTCCTGAGGATCTCTCCTTTATAGTTCATGGAATGGTTCAGGGGGTCAAGTTCAGGTATTCTCAATTTGTTTATACTAATTTACTTGCAAACTTAGACTCCTTAGAGACTTACATGTTTCCTAGATATGTTCAACACATTCTCAACTGTGAACTGGGCTCACAGTTGAGGGAAACAAGTAATATTCTTAAATTGGGACAGATGAAGCCCAACATTTTAAAATAATGAAGAAGCCAACTGTAGGCTTCTCAGGGGTAGAAACAGCCCTAGTCCCCAAAATGTTAGAGCTCATTGCTCAAGGTGACAACCTAGCAACACAAGCTAGTGTTGAACCCACACCTCTTTTATCTTTACCTCTAAAAAGACCACAAATAACCCTCACCTACCAAAGAAAATCCAAACGAACCCCTGCTCAGGCTATTGAGTCTGTGCAGGCCCCATATACTCAACCTTACAGGAGGAAGTGGACACTAGAGCTCCCACTTCCCTTGAGGAGCAAACCACTCCCATTTCTTCACCTATCAGGGCTGAGGTTCCTCATGCTCACCCTGATGAGCTCACAAGCCCAACAGCCTTAAGCCTTCACTCTGAGTCTCAACACTCAAGTGAACAACCTTCAGGGGACAGTTACCATCCCCAGCCTTTAGATCTCAACCAACCAATTCCCAACCTATCCTTCTATACTGATGAAGACTTAGGATTCAGTGAGTACCATGAGTCTCTCTTCTCCTCCTACTCAAAGAGAGATGAGTACCTCTGACTCTCCTCAGTCTATCCCACATCAGTCACCTATTACTGAGGTGGACACTTCTGAACATGTTCAGGATGTCCATATGGAAGAGGCTCTCACTTTTGAAAGTGATTACATCATTAAGACCTCAACCATGGCAACTCAGCCCACTGGCATCTCAACTGAGGTTGCTAGTGAGCAGAGGAAAACCAGCAGCCAAGAACCTCAAGCTGGTGGTGAGAGAGAGGACTTTGGTCCAATCATCTCATCCCCCAATGATTCTTCTGATGAAGAAGAGGGGAATTTGAGACTAAAGGTGCGGAAATTGTCAAAAACATGCTCCTATTTAGTCTTTAAGGTTAGTCACTTGGAATCTCAGGTGACTACCTTACAAAACAGGGTCAATGATCAGCAACTTCAGATTTCATATCTAAAGGAAAAACTAGCTGGGAGACCTTTAAGGAGAGCTCAACCAGGAACACAAGAACCTGTGGAAGTGATTGACTTATCCTCCAGCTCACCTATGCAAGTGGGTGATGTTACCAAAAAGGGGGAGAAAGTTATTACAACCACAGAACCTGGGAGTTCTTCACAGAGAATGGACATAGAGGACTCACCATCCTCACTTGCTGTTGTGCATTCTCAGCAACTTCCTCAAGTTCACATTAATGTGGACTCTATAGACTCTATCATCAGGAGTCTCTTTGAGGAAGGTATACCAAGGGCTGTCTCATCTCCACCACAAGGAACTGCCAACTACATCATAAGGTGGAGGTATGATGCTGACAGAAGAGCCCTTATCCTTCACAGAGTTCAAGGACAACAAGAAGTGTTTGATTTCCAAAGCCTGAACTTCTATGAAAGATTGGATTTAGTCAACATGCCACTTGTCAATCCAAGCAACTCAAGACAAGCTGACAGATTGGCTCAAAGAATCCAAGATAGAATCCTTGCAGAGTTCACTCTAAGAAGGAGACTTAGGCAATCAGGCAATGTCATCGGTCAACTGGATGTTGAGGTGGACCCTAAGATTAGTTTCATAGGGGAAACCTTGACTGAAGGCCCAGTGACAGAACCTGAGACCCCTGTCTCATCATCAACAACTGCTGCAGAGGTTCAAACTCCTTCTGAGACACCTGCTGGTGAAGGTGTTTCTCAGCCTTTCTCTGGCCAGAGCATGGAAGCTACACCAAGCAATGAAGGCCAAGCCTTTATCCACCCTGAGTCACAAAGGTCTGTTGGTGACAAAGGGAAAAGGATAATGACTCCTGAGGAAATTGAGGAGGAAGAGAGAGAGAAGAAAAGGAAGCTAAGGGGAGAAAGTTCCTCTGGGTCATCAAGCTTTATGCAAGCTGCAATCAGGGCTGCCCCCAGACCAAATACTCAAGATGATGAGTTAAGGGCAGTTAGGATTACTTATTTACAGACCAGGAACTATGATATTGATGAAATCATCTCCCTCCCCTTAGAAGAACTGAATGAACTGGCTGACATGGAAGTGTCAAGAGAGATGAAGGAGAAAGAGGATGCAAGGCTACTTCTCCAGTTCAAAGAGGAGAAGAGACAGAAAAGACTCTACAAGCATGCTCTCACTCTCTCTCCAGTTCAAGAAAGTCCTGCACAGGAAGATGTGGCTCCACAAGAACCTCAGGTAGATAAAGAAGAAGATAGGATCAAGATGATCAACTACCTGAGTGCCACAGGCTTCTATCAGGCAGATGCACTTCTTCCCCTGTCCTATGACTTCATTGAGTTTGAGTACCTAAAGCAACTTGAGCTTGAGCTAGTCAAAGAAAGAAAGACAACCAAAAGGAAGCTAAGGGAAGAAGCTGCAAAGTCAAGAGCCATCATCCAAAAGAGTGTAAAGAAGTCTGCTGACAGACAAAGGATGATGAGCTTCTTGAAGCTATATGGATTCTCCGGAAGGAGACTTGGCCCTATGTCTCTATCCACAATGGATGAGCATATAAGGGTGATCAAGCAGAAGATTAAGAGTGGTGAACTGATTGACTTTCACTCTCTTCCAAGTCAAGTCCCACCTGAAGTGGAGGTCAAGTTTGAACAACTTGAGACACCTCAACCAGAACCTCCAGCTGAGCCTCAGCAAGCTTCATCTTCTAATCCAAGGCAGGGTCAAACTCCCTCTCCTTCTGAACCTCTAAGGGAGGAACACCCAACTGAGAAAGTCAATGATGATCAACAAGGTGCTGCAGACCAGTCTTCTCAGTTAAAGTCATCTAAGAGGAAGAAGAGAATGGCTTTTAAACCAAAGACAAAGAAGAAGAAGCCTAAGTCATCTACCTCTACACCTCAGGCTGAGTCAAATCAACCTGAGGAAGTGCATGATGAGGCAGCCCAACCAACTCCTATGCAAGTGGCTCCTCTAACAACTGAGACACCCATCTTGTTCTGGACTTACTCTACCAATCCAGAAAATGGCATGTAATCAGAGATCAAGGTGTTGAGAATGTCTACTCCTGGCAAGACATAATCAACTTACCTCTGCATGATATCTTTGAGATAAGAAGATACTATGAAAGTCTTGATGATCCTGACCATCTAATGAAGAAAGGAATGGTCATGATTGTACTGAAGACCACCAACATTTGAAGATCTTTTCCAGCAAGGGGGTGGTGTATCTCTGAACATCAACGTTGCACCACACTTCTACCTGACCCGTTGAGTTGTTATAAACTCTCTTGTTTGGTATGCTATATTCGAGAAAGATACCTTCTTCTGCCTTCTCACTAAATTTTCCTGTCTGAGTTTTATTCAGCAGTATGCACGGTGCCCCAAACGGTTCTAGATACTCCAAGTTGGGTTTACGTCGCTGGAGCAGCTCATAACATGTTTTCCCATTTCATTTGACCACTAAGACTCGATTGAGCGTGTAACAAGCATTAGCCACTGCCTCATTCAAGAATTGAATAGGCAATTTCGAGTCGGCTAACATTGTCCTGGCAGTTTCTATCAAGCTCTGATTTTTCCTTTCAGCAACGCCATTCATTTGTGGAGTGTAGGCAGAGGTAAATTGATGAACTATTCCTCTCTCTCTACAGTATGCCTCCATCCACTGATTTTTGAACTCTATGCCATTGTTTGATCGAATCTGCCTTAGTTTCAGCTTGTAGAGTGATTCTAAAGTAGTAACTAGATGTTTAAATGATTCAAAAGTTTTTGATTTGGCTTTTAGAAACATCACCCAAGATAATCTTGAGTAATCGTCTGTTACGACAAAGCAATACAGATCTCCAGCAATGCTCTTTGTACTGATAGGGCTAAACAGATCCATGTAGAAGCTCAAGAGGAAGATCTATTTAATGAACTTTCTTTGCCTTGTGAGACTTCTTGGTCTGTTTTCCTTTCTTACATGCTACACAAAAATCCGGAAGTTGGAAGTTTTTGACAGTTACTCCATTCACTAAATCATTTTAAACTAAATGATTCATCTTCCTTGGATTAATATGTCCCATTCTACTATGCCAGGAGATTGAATCTCTCTCAGTTGCCTTTGACAAGAAGCATTGAACAGTGTGATCACTTATGGAGGCTTTTGATAGATCCAAGACACAAGTCGTTATATCTTGAAGCTGACATAAGAACTTTATCCTCCTTAATCACATAATCTTTCTTCAACATGTAGCACTTCTTGTTGTCAAATACAACTCTAAATCCTTTTTCACAGATCTGGGAGACTAAGTAAGTTGTTATGTAGTTTTTGAACGTAGTTGACCTTGTCAAACTTCACTTTCTCGTTTCCAACTTCGCCTTGAGCGGTGATGTAACCTCCTTTGTTTTTAGCAAATGAAACATGTCCCCCTTTAATTTTTCTGACGTTGAAAAGGAGAGACAAATTCCCTGTCATGTGCCTGGACGCCCCACTATCAATAATCCAGGTATTAGTGATAGCGCTATAGCGGACACCCTGCACATTCAAAGAAACTTGTTAGTTCAGATTTGGGACCCAAGCCTTAAATGGCTTGGTTGACCCGGAGGAATCACACATCATAAACTCAACCCAATGTCCTTTAAAAGATGAGGGCATATCTTTCTTCTTAATCTCCTCACTATCAGACACTATACTTGATTTTTCTTTCCATAAGCCAGTTTTGTGTAAGGCCTGTTTATGATAAACAGACGACTGGCTTATTGTTTGAACTTTAGGTTCACTAATACTCTTAGGTGGAGTATTAGATCTCGATTTAGAAAAACTTGGTTTTGCATCAAAAAGTTCAATTTTCTTTTTGGGCGTCTGATAATAAGAACAATGAGGAGAAATATGTCCTCGTTTTCCATAACTGAAGCAAGATCTCCCTTCTACAGATTGAGGAAAATATTTATGTGGGTTTGAGTTTGGTAAAGGTGTGACCTTTGTCTGGTTAGGTTTTGTCACTTCCTTTTTAGATGTTTTAGCCTTATTAACAAAATTAATTGTTTTAACGTTTTGAACATCTTTAACTTTCATTTTATTTGGACTTTGATGATTAACACGTTTTTGGTTAACTGATTTAGTCAAATTGGGTTCTGAAGTAGACGTTTGTGACCCTGACCTTACATTAACCATTTTAATTTCATCATCCAAATCCAGAACTGGCATTTTACCTTTTGATTTTAAGGTAGGATCCTTCTGTTTAGTGAAAGAGTTCACAGGTTTACTTGTAGAATCGGGATCACAAACCGGAGGAGTGGACACCACATGATCCTTTACTGGGTTGTTATTGATAGGTCTACATTTTGTGTTCAAAAGGATCTCATGTGGTGGTGGAACTACTTTGTAACCCAAACCTTCCTCATTATTTTGTTCTTTCACTAAGTTTTGAACTATCTGAGAAGAACTAGCCCAACTATGCAGTTTTTGTTTTATAAAATTAACCTCGACTTCCAAAACTGCTTTTTCCTTTTTGGTTTCTTCTAAAGAATTTAAATAGAACTTTATATCATTTGATTGATTTAAGGCAACAACCTCGGTTTCCCTTAGTTGTTTCCCCAAAAGTTCTATCTTCTCTTTAAAACTGCACTCATTTTGTTTTAATATACGATTAGCTTCAGTGCATAGTTGTAAATCATTTACTAAGTTATCAGTGTGTTCTAATAACCTAGCAAATTTCAAATCAATGCTTTCTCTAAATTTTTCACATTCATTACAAGCATGGTTTTCAAACAGTTGGTCTTTAGAACTTACCTGTGAGGAATCGGTTGAATCAGCCATCAAAATAGATTTAGACTCTTCGGAGGCTGGAGATTCTGAACTTGTTGCTCTGAGCTCTTCCTCAACCAAATGATTTACCATGTTCGCAGCTTCTTCGGAATCCGACATCGCTTGCTCAGCTGCACTCTCACCTTCACTTGCAGACCCATCATCTACTGCTTCGACAAAGGCAATATTTGAGTCTCTAGGTGAAACAAATCGAAAGGACCAGTCTTGTCCTTCATCACCTTGAGCAGTTAGAGCCTTTGTCTCTTTGCTTGAAGAAGCAGTTCCAATCACGTCCTTGTCTTGACGGTTGATTATGGGAAATGGGTTTCCATTTCTAGTTTTCTTGGGCTTTACACATTCACGTTTAAAGTGCCCCTTTTCACCACAGTTGAAGCATGTGACTTTGGTTTTTGTAAAAACCAAACGTCGTATCCTTAGTGGCTACTAGGTTCTGTCCCGTCTTCTTGACAAACTTTTTAGCTCTTCTGACTGCACTTTGCCAAGGCTCACATGATGTCCATTCTTTCTAGCTCATTCTCATCAACTTGCTCGTAATCTTCATCTACAAGATGACAATTTCCAATCTTCCCGGCAACTAAACCATCATAGGATTGGACAACAGCTGCTAGAAGATCCATATGCTCCTTTGAAACTTCCACTGTGATATTTCCGAGATTCTCGGTCTTCAACTTTGTTGTGTTGGCTTCAGGCACTATGTAGTGGGTTCCTGATGACCCTGACGTTTCTTTTTCTGAAGCAGTGGTTTGGGAAGAAGCAGATGAACTAGACACGAATGTTAGTTGTAATGGTGCTCCTTAAAAAGCTGGAGATGAAACTGAGTTGTAGAGTGAAGGATATTGAACGTAGGATCCTTTCTTTGACTTGTACTTCATTCTCAGTTCTTCCTCTCTTAGCTTCAAGATGAAGTCATTTATGTCTAATGTCAAAAGAATGTCGTTTTGTCTCAGATTAGACACAAATGAATCCCATTTCTAAGGCAACCCATCGGCAAAACTTGAAACTTTATCTTCCATTGATGTGGTTACACCATGAGTGTGCAGCTCACTCATGAGATGATAGAATCTGTCAATAACATCATCCAAGCTCTCATTCCCTATCGAAGAGAAATTATCAAACTCCTTCTTGAGAGCCTTAGCCTTCAGTGCCTTTAACGTTGCATTTCCTTCGTATCTCTTCTCCAAAGCATCCCACAACTTCTTAGCCTGCTTGTTCTCATATAACTGATGAAAAATGTCCTTTGGTATCGACTGAGTCAACAAGCCATACACTTTCTTCTCAGCATTGTAGAGAATCTTCTGAGCTTCACTCATTCCTCCCAAGGTTAACTTGACTCCATTAGCACTAACAGGCACCGTATAATCAGTCTCGATGGATGTCCAAAGATTGGGATCAACTCCATTTAAGTAAATCTCAAACCGGTGTTTCCACTGAGGATAATCATCTAACGTTATTAGCTTCGACGGTTTATTGTGATTTCCAACCTCATTCTCCAGAAGTAGTAGATTCTGGATGCGTGAGTCCTTCCCGGCAGTAAACGCAACAAATTGATCTTCCATTTTATGAACTTAGTACTTGGAGAACAGAGCAGTTTCAATCGTGCGAATGAACTATGAGTATGGATCACTCGTGCGAATGAAGGGTGCGAATGAATTCAATCGTGCGATTGGATTCAGTCGTGCGTATGAACAAGACGAATGGACTCATTGTTCAGTCGTGCGAATGAGTGATGCGACTAGGTTCAATCGTACAAATGAAGTATACGAATGAGTTCAATCGTATGAATGAGCTAGTCGTGCGACTGAGGACTGTTGTTTTTGCAAAATCGAAGATTTTGAAACTTTGACACAAAATACGATTTTTCTAAGAAGCTTAATCTGCCGTATAGTAAAAAATCGAAACTTTAATACCAGAAGACGTCGAAAACACCTTAAGAAGCAAAGTGGTGACTCTTTTGATTAAAACGTAGGTTTTTGACACCAAACCTAATTGAATCAAACGCAAAATCAAGAGCCAAAGCTCTGATACCACTTGTTAGGGACTGTGTACGGACGGAGTACTAACTGACTCTGCGTTTATACCGGATCAAATAGTGGCGAATCCTATTTGATTAGCGATCCAATCAGTGAGAACGATAACCCGATCGATATAAGATTGAACTAAACGTGAAGAACGAGTAGAAATCGATCAGGAACGAACTATGAACTTGGACAAGCTGTTTGGGACGTTCTGGACGGCTAGGGTTTATGTGTATTCGCAATATCTCTTCAAGTGTATTTATTTTCCACGAATTAGGTGGTATTTATAGGTTAGGGATTTTCATTCGTACGACTGAACCATTCGCATGGTTCAGTCGTGCGACTGAATCATGCGATTGAGTCATACGCACGACTGAAGGTTCAGTCGTGCGATTGAGTCAATCTTATGTCTCAATCATACGACTAATTCTGTCTCCTGGTTCAGTCGTGCGACTGGTCCATAAACATGATGTATTCATGCGTATGGTCCATAAGCATGGTACATTAGCATGAATAATCATCCGACTAGGTTGTACATAATACTCGATCATTATTGACTTAGAATTGTGTACAACGACCTCAAACCTATATAAGAAGTTTATACATATGAATTAAAGATAAATAAAAATCAAATCATATTTCATATTTCATTGAACCATTTCTTTACATATGTGTAATACATGAAAGACTTTTACATTTAAGCTCATAAACTAGGATTATCACTACCATAATTTTTTATAAAATAAATCTTAAACATATTAAAATTTAAATACATTTACATACATGCTAGTTGATTTATATAAGAATTCGTAGAAAGGTTAGTTCGGTTTTTGTACTTTTATAGATACTAATGAGAAGAAAAAAACGTCAAATCTTCAAACATACTAAACAAATTGATAATACGTCATTTGTTATCCATATATTATTTAAAACAGGGAGATATTATCATTAAATAAACACCATTATTGGATGAAAACGACATTGCAAATAACAAGTGGATAAATTATAATAGGTACTGCCTTTTTATTTAATCAAGGTGATCAGCGGACATAGGATATTTCTCTTTTGAGGTGCGTTTTGAGTTTTACGTTCAACTTAACGTTGGAATTTTTGACTTAGTAGTTAAGAAAAAAAAAACAAACTTATAAAAAAGAAATGAGGTTCCATATATTTGTGACTAATGATGTTATTATTTACTTATTTATTATATGATAGTTTTAAAAAACCCGTTATTATACGGTTTAAATATTATAAAAACATAAATATGAATTTGTATTTACTTTTAATTACCAAAATATATTTTTATATATCAAACAATTTCAAAAGGTCTGATATATATGATATCTTTTCATTTGTATATAAAAAAGAATTAGAAAATTGAATTATTTCTTTAAATATTTTTTTTAAAAGGGTAATCATAAAAGAGTGTCATAAAAATTGAAAGTAGTTTAGGCGCTAAAATGGAATTTTTGATACTTTAAAATTGTGCCATTAGTTATCTTAAGTTACTATTTTATTAGATTAATAGAATAGTTAATAAAAGAGTTAATTACATAAATGGTCCCTGTGGTTTATGAAAAATAACAGGTTTGCGTACTAAGTAAAAAAAGTAACAGATTTGAGTACTCACTTTCAATTTTGTAACAAGGTTGAGTATTAACACTAACAGATGTTAGATTTACTGTTAAGTTTAACGGCATTTTAATCTTTTCATGTTATAGGACTATTTATGTATATTAGAAGGACTATTTGTGTAATTTAATTAAAATAATATATTTATATATCACTCTCTCTAAACACACACATATATATATATACACACATATATATATTGAATTACACCACCTCCTACCATCACCGCTGGTCACCGCTGCCGACCATCACCACCTGCCATCACCTTCGGTCATCAATGCATCACATCTTTTGTAGTCTCATCATCATCACCATCGACCTTCATCACCAAAACCCTTTCCCTTTCCCCTGTAAAACCCTAATCTTCAACAGACCACCCACCATCCACCAACAACCGTCGCCACCATCTGCAGCCACTGAACCCTCATCATCATCGCCAACCATCATCACCAAATCCTCGTTTTCTTTTCAAATGTTAACCCTAATCTCCAACCGATCACCCACCACCCACAACATCTGTCAACCAAGCCACCACAACTGAAAACAACCAACCATCGTCGCCTGAAACAACCATTCCTCTGATCTGCCTCTGTAATTTACAAAAACAAACACCAATAACCCTAATTTACAAAAACCCTAATTTCAATCTTGAAGGCCCATCCATTCATTGTCCCGACGATAGGACAAAGTGGTGGGTGGCGATGGTGGGTTAAATCGTCTAGATTTCAAAAGAGATGCATGGTGGTGGTCGGCGGCAGCGATGCACGATGAGTGGTGATGATGAATCAGTCGTGGTGGTGGTGTGATATTTTAAAGAGACGTGGGTGGGGTGGGTGGGTGGGGGTTGGTTTTTTTAAGTTATAGGTAATTACAAAAATGGTCCCTAGATAAAAGAAGTTATTAAATTACAAAAATAGTCCCTAAAAGGGTATTTTAGTCATTTTATTTAAATTTAGCAGAAAAATTAACGTCAGTTAGTCTTAGTACCCATTTTTGTTACTAATTTGACAACATAATACACTAACCTGTTACAAAAAACTCTTAGTACCCAAACCTGTTTTTTTTATAAACCACAAGGACCATTTATGTAATTAACTCTTAACAAAAACATTATATTTTATAGTCGTCTAGTTGTCATCTTTTTGGAACTACCCATTACCTATTCAATTAAACATCTTAGAATTCCTTTTTAATGTAACAAATACTATGATTCTTTAAAAAGTCTTGCTTTACCACAAAACACAAACCCGCGGTTGTCATTGAACACTAAAATATAAACAACGTGCACTCTTCAATCTAACTAATATTAATGGACAAACTTTTAAAATTAAAAACTTACATTAATAATCACCTGATATAAACGAACCAGGCATTTGGTTGAACTGAAGGGGAGACGACGTGATATAGCGATAAACATAACATGTAAAATTTAACTATAAAAACTATAATAATACCATACTTAAATAAAAAATAAAATTTTTGTTTCTTATTTAACTATCTATCTATATAATAACATACTACTAGCTATAATAAATTTTCAGATGCTTTTTGATTGGCCACTAACGTTTGGCATTTTACAGATACTCTTTGAAATAAATATTTAGCGTATAATGAGTACACCTTTTAAGCCTAAGATGCAAGTCATGTTTTCTGAATGATTTCTTTTTCTTACCCTCAGCCATCCGTTTTTTGTTTTTTCGGCTAGTGTGGTCCTCCTCCCCTTACGATCACCACCAAATGAACCGACCAACTTCAAAGTGAATTGAATCGTACCAAACCGGTGTTGATTTGGGTCATTTTCAGGTGGAATCTTGAAACATACTAATTGCTTGAATAGTGACGCTTTTAACTTTTACTTTCGTTACTAATAACAATCTCGATAATATAATAATCAAACACTTATACTTGATTTTCATTTGATTTTACTCAAAATAATGATTTTAAATGAAATGTCAAAATGCAATAGAAATTGAGGGGAAAACTAATAAAAATCGAGTGTAATTTCCTGTCAATTATGCTACTGAGATAATCAATGGTAATAGAAATGAATGTTAGAAGTCACTTGTCAAAATAATTGTATGAATTATTATCAGTTAATAAATAATAATTTTGATTATTAAATTTTACTTTTCTATATTTAATACACAATAAAATTGTTTTATTACATAACCAATTGAGTTTAAATGACTAATGTTGTTAGTGAAGTCTTTTAACAGCCTCATCACCATTTGTCCTTTTCAACGGTATTTTTGTCATATTTTTTAACCCCAATTCCATCCATTCACATTGACCATCCTACCCCACTATTAATCACAACCCACCCCCCACCATCACGTTACCACCACGATCACAACCCCACCACCCAGTCAACCACCAACCACCACCGCCATCTTAAATATAATGTCTTTGTTTTCAATCATAGTTATCAATATCCTCATCATATCTTTCTTTGTCTTTCTACTTGATGGACGTCAGATCTCTCGTCTTTCTCAAACCCGTAATTTTGAAATTCCTAATTTTCTCTCAGAAACCCTAAAAATTTGATTCCTTTCGAACATGTTTTCTTGGAACTTCGCCTAATCGGCGGATGTCGTTTTCTCTTGATTGGTCATAAAGAAGACTTTCAAGTTTTTATTAAAGAAGAAATTAGGACAACTTAGTGTTGGTGACATCAATCTTCATGAGCTTGATTTTCAACTTAGCAACAACACTATTCTCTAAAGGTTGATTTTATTAATCAGAATGTTTGTTTCTTGAATTTTGTGTTTGTGTTCTGTGATTCTTGATTTGGGTTTGCATAATTATGTTTGATAGGTAGGTTAAATTGATATTCAAGTGTTAATTGTATGTTTACTTCAAGTTTTCAGTTTGAATATGATCATGAATTTGCTTAACTTTTGATGGTATTTCGGAAGAAAGCAATTTGTGGATTTTCAAATTGATCATAGTTGTTAGACAATATGCAACATTTAATTGATTTACAAATGTATTTTAAGTTTGGTGAATCAACTATTTTGGTTGTGAAAGAATGATCAATTGGCTCTTTAACAGTTAACTTCCATGGAAGAATAGAATCTGTGAGATCGAGTTAGATGAACTCGAGATTGTACTTCCCCTGGTCGGATGATAAGTTCTCAAAGTGTGAATGAATCTGGGTCAAGATGATAATACTTGTGTTAGTCACGAGTTCATGAAGCCTAAAGGTGAAGCGGCTAGCGGTGGCGGTGGCTGTGGACTAGAGAGAGAAAGAGATGAAAGAGAGATAGAGGGAGAGGGAGAGAGAATGGTGGGTGGAGGTAAGGTTGATGATGATGTTGATGATGTTAGTCTCATTGTTTTAATAAGGTGGGGATTAAGGGTATTTTTGTCAATTTATAGAAAACTAACGGTTAAATCTAACGGTGTAAGGGTTAGGACTCAAATGAAGACAAAAATAAAACATCAGGGGGGCAAATCAAGACTTTAAAACTATAAGGATGCAAGTGGTTAAAATGAATAAACGTTAGGAATGTAAATGGTAATTTACTCTTTTTAACAATAACAGGCTCCTAATATAGTTTTTAGTCATTAAAGTTTTTAAGTAGGAGTCAACATTTAAAAAAACTAGGCCGATCGAAAGTTACACTTAAAAAATTCTAGGGGTCGGTTGACCTCTCCCCTCAAAGTAATCGGCCACAATGATCAAATTAATGAAAAAAATATTAGCATACAACTTTCGCTACATGGTTTGTATTTCATTATATAATAATGTTAAACTTTGACAACACTATGTATATTTGTATCATTGTATGTTATGAATTATACACCTATCATTACATTTTGCTTTAATTACATAATGATTATGAAAAGTTCGAAGCACATATTTACGAATGTACAGTCGCAAACAAGACGTGTGATGAAATGATCACAAGCTCACAGGGTGAGGCAGATGAATACTAGTGCGAGACTGTTTACTACAAAGAGGAGTTCCCGGTGCATGTTCGCTACCATCGGTTGCTTTTTTTTATTTCAAATGTCTGCTTCTTGACTTATAGGTTTGCAATGTGACATCTCTAAATTTTGTTAACTTAGAAGTTAACTTTGTTAAATCTTAAAAGAACCTTTTATATCAATTTTGAAATTTTGAGGACTTATTATGCTTAATAATTAGTTTGGTGATTAACAAATTAAGATAATAATAATAACATTATAAGTTGTTGATGCATGTATGTCCCTAGATCATGATTTGTAATGTAATGAATCTTGTCTGTCTGATTATAATGTAATTTGTATTGATTAATGAAATGACATGAATTGTTTGTTACTTGTGATGTTTAATATTTCATTAATGAGTCGTGATTGAATTGATTGGGTTTATGATTGTTTGAATGGTTACATATTATGTTATATTAATTAAAACATTCAAACTTAACTAAATGAAGTTCTCATGCGAATGGCCCATGCGAATGGACCATACGCATGAATAACTTCATACAATTGACTCAATCGCACGACTGAACCAGGAGACTGGATCAGTCGTATGATTGACACATAAGATTAGCTCAGTCGCACGACTGAACACTCAGTCGTGCGGATGAATCAACCGCATGGTTCAATCATACGACTGAACCATACTTATGGCCCAGTCGCACGATTGAACAATACTAACCTATAAATAGACCCAATTCGTGGAAAAACGTAAGCATTCATCCCGTTACGATTCCAGACGTACCCTAGCCGTCCAGAGACCTCCCAAATCGTTCTCCAAGTTCACAGAACACATTAGATCGATTCCTAATCGACTTCTAACGTTAGATTCAATTCTTGATTGATTCTTCGTGTGTTCTCACTGATTGGATCGCCAATCAAATAGGATTCCGCACTATTTGAGTTGGTTTAACACGCTAATCACTAGGTATTTCGTTCAAATACCAGGTCCTAACAAGTGGTATCAGAGCTAGGTTCTTGATTACGTGTTGATTCAATCAAGATTGCATAAAAGTTTGTGTTTTTGCACTAAAAACGCAATCTTTGGCATCAAAAGTGATCTTGGACGTTCCCTGCTCATCGAAGTTTGGTTTCTACGGACTTAGGCGATTAGGACTTGTGAAATTTCGAATTTTTACGGCTGAAACCCGTTAAACCTAGAAATTTTCGCAAAACAGCAGCTTCAGTCGCACGAGTGACCCATTCGCGCGACTGGACTCCATTCGCATTGCTCATACGCATGATTGGACCTAGTCGCACCCTCATTCGGCCGACTGAACCGTTCGTTCGCATAGCTCATACGCACCAGATTCATTCGCACGACTGAACCAATCGCCCAGTTCAGCCGCACGATTGAACCAGTCGCAGAGTTCATACGCACGATTAGACCATTCGCATCCTTCAGTCGCATCAGTGAAAGTTTGTTTGATTAGATTCTAAGTTTATTAGCCATGGAAGATCAGATGTCAGCCTTTACTGCTGGGAAGGACTCAAGGATATAGAACCTCCTGTTGCTTGAGAGTGAGGTGGGTAATCACAATAAACCACCAAAGCTTTTGACTTTAGATGAGTTTCCCCACTGGAAACAACGTTTTGAGATCTACCTTAATGGAGTAGATCCTAATATGTGGGAAGCCATTGAGATCGGTTATAGTACACCGGTGGGAGCTGATGGAGTTAAGCTAACATTAAGCGGGATGACAGACGCACAGAAAGTAAAGTACAATGCAGAGAAAAGGGTTTATGCATTGATCACTCAGTCTATCCCCAAAGACATATTCCACCAGTATTCAGAGAACAAGCAGTCCAAGAAACTGTGGGATGAGCTAGAGAAGAGATATGATGGGAATGCGTCATTGAAGGCAATCAAGGCAAAGGAGTTAAAGAAGGAATTCGATAACTTCTCATCTATTGGTAAGGAGAGTTTAGACGAAGTCATAGACAGATTTTACCACTTGATGAGCGAACTGCATACACATGGAGTGGAAACGACCATGGAAGAGAAAGTGAGCAACTTCGCAGACGGATTGCCTGATAAGTGGGCGTCATTCGTGTCTAACCTGAGACAGAATGAAATGCTTGTAAAGCTGGATATTAATGACTTCATTCTTAAGTTGCGAGAAGAAGCACTAAGGATGAAGTATAGAGCTCAGAAGTCTTCGTACACACAAAATCCAGCTTTATACAACGCCACGCCTCAAGCTAAGACATCTGGAGCACCTCTCCAGACTGCATTTGTGTCTAGCTCATCAGGTCCTTCACATGCTTCTCCTTCTGGATCAGACACGTCAGGGTCGTCATGTACCCACTATATTGGATCAGAAGCAAGTGCTACCAAACTGAAGACCGAGAACCTCGGTAATGTGACCGTAGAAGTAGCTCGAGAGCATATGGATCTTTTAGCTGCAGTGGTTCATTCATATGATGGACTTGTTGCCGGAAAGATTGAAAACTGCCACCTAGCAGATGAGGACTACGAGCAGGTGGACGAAATGGAGCTTGAGAGGATGGATATAATGTGGGCCTTAGCTAGTGCTGTACGAAGGGCGAAGAAGTTTGTTAAGAAGACTGGATAGAACTTGGTAGCTACTAAGGATACCACATTTGGCTTTGACAAGAGCAAAGTGACCTGCTTCAACTGTGGAGAGAAGGGGCACTTCAAGAGAGAATGTGTCAGGCCAAAGAAGACGGGTAATGGGAACCCGTTCTCGTCCTTTACTCGCCAAGACAAGCAAGCCTCCAGTTCTACTTCATCAAACAAGGATCCAAAAGCCTTGACTGCTCATGATGATGAAGGACAGGATTGGAGTTTTAGGTTTGTCTCACCAGGAGAATCTAACATTGCCAGTGTTGAGGATATTGATGATGATTCTGCGAGTGAAGGTGATCTAGCAGTTGAGATAGCAATGTCACATAGTGAAGAAACAACTGCAGCTGAGGTCAGTTACAAGCCAAAGGAGGAGACTTCCACGTCAGAGACAGAAAAGTCAAAATCACCAGAACCAGAAACATCTGATGCTGCGTTGATGGCTAACTCGTCTGAATCAACTCAGGTAAGTACTACTGACCAAATGTTTAATAATCATGCTTGTTCTGATTGTGATACTTTTAGGAATAGCATAGATGAAAAATTTGCTAGGTTATTAGATCATAATGATAACTTAGTAAAAGATTTACAACTGTGCACTGAGGCTAATAGAGTACTAAAACAAAACGAGCATAGTTATAAAGAAAAGATAGACCTATTGACTAAACAGCTTAGGGAAACCGAAGTAGTTGCCTTTAACCAAGCAAATGACATTAGGTACTATCTAAACTCCCTAGAAGAAACTAAGAAGCAAAAGGCAGTTCTAGAAGTAGAAGTTAATTCATTAAAACAGAAACTGCATAGTTGGACTAGTTCTTCACACATAGTTCAACACTTAGTGAGAGAAAGGAATAACGGGGAGGGATTAGGCTACAAAGTGGTTCCACCACCACCTGAGACCTTGATGAACACTAAGTCTAGACCAGTAAATAACAACCCCATCAAGGATCATGTGGTGACTACTCCTCTTGTTACTGATCCAGACATTTCATGTTCATCTACTGAATCTGGACAGAAACAAAAGGAGGCCACTTCAAAGGCAAAGGGTAAATTGCCTTGTGTTAATCTGGAAAATGAATTTGAAAAAATTAACTTAAAGTCAGGGTCAAACAGAGTCAAATCAGAACCTAAAAAGACTTCAAATGTTACTTTTTCACATGCGTCAAGTCGAAAACCAGTTAACCAAAAAGAAAAAGATGCTAAACAGGTTAAACCGGTTAATTTTGTTAAATTAGAGAAAACATCAAACGCACAAGAGTCAAAATCTAAAGTGATTGATGTTACTAGAGTGTCACGCACTTCTCCACAAAGAAAGTCTACTCATAAAGTTAATAGCCGATCATGCTACAACTGTGGAGAATGTGGACACATTGCTTCCTATTGTCCTTTCTATCAAACACCTAGGAAGAAGATTGATCTTCAGGACTCTAGACCTAGGTCTTCTAAGAGGAGTTCTTTGACTCCACCTAGAAGATCTAGTGAACCTAAAGTCCAACCTGTAAGCCAGACGACTGTTTATCATAAACAGGCATTGCACAAATCTGACTTATGGAAAGAAAAGTCAGCCTACGTGTCTGATACTGATGACAAGAAGAAACCTGAGCTACCCTCACCCTCTAAGGGTCAATGGGTGGAGTTTATGATGTGTGATGCCTCTTGGAAACCCAAGACAGTAAAAGCTTGGGTTCCTAACCTAAACTAATTCATTTACTTTGTATGTGCAGGGTGTTCGATACAATGCTGAGACTAACACGTGGATTATAGACAGCGGAGCATCCAGGCACATGACAGGAAATAGAGCCCTTTTATCAAACGTCAAACAAATAAAAGGAGGGCATGTTTCCTTTGCAGGAAACAAAGAGGCTATATAACAGCTCAGGGAGAAGTGGGAAATCAGAAAGTTAAGTTTGATAAGGTGAACTACGTTCAACAACTTCAGAATAACTTACTTTCTGTTTCCCAAATCTGTGATAAAGGATTTTAAGTCATCTTCGACAACAAGAAGTGTTACGTGCTGAAGAAAGAATACATGATCCCAGAGGACCAAGTTCTGATGACTGCTTCAAGATATAAAGACCTTTATGTCTTGGATCTGTCAACAGCTGCTACAACGGATCATGAGGTTCAGTGCTTTCTATCTAAAGCTACTGAGAAGGATTCAATCTCCTGGCATAGGAGAATGGGACACATTAGTCAAAGGAAGATGAATCATTTGATTCAGAAGGATTTAGTGAGAGGAGTAAATGTCAAGAACTTCCAACTTCCTGACTTTTGTGTAGCTTGCAAGAAAGGCAAACAGACAAAGAAGTCTCATAAGGAAAAGAAAGTTCATTCAATAGAACTTCCTCTTGAACTTCTTCACATGGATCTGTTTGGTCCAGTCAGTACAAGGAGCATTGCAGGCGACTTGTACTGTTTTGTGGTCACTGATGACTACTCAAGGTTCACTTGGGTAATGTTTCTGAAATCCAAATCAGAAACATTTGAGTCATTTAAGGAATTAGTAACCACACTGGAATCTCTCTACAAGCTAAAAGTTAGACAAGTACGCGTAGACAACGGGACAGAATTCAAGAATCAATGGATGGAGGCATACTGCAAGGAAAAGGGAATTGTGCATCAATTCACTTCTGCCTACACGCCTCAGATGAATGGTGTTGTTGAGAGGAAGAACATAAGCTTGATAGAGACTGCACGGACCATGCTGGCGGACTCGAAACTGCCTATCCAATTCTGGAATGAGGCAGTGGCGAATGCATGTTATACACTGAATCGAGTCCTAATAGTCAAGCGCCACGGAAAGACATGTTACGAGCTACTACAAAGACGCAAACCGAATTTGGAGTATCTTGAACCTTTTGGCGCGCCATGCACACTTCTGAAGAAGACACAAGAAGGCAAATTCAGCGAGAAGGCAGATGAAGGAATCTTTCTAGGATACAACATACCGAACAAGCGAGTTTACAATAACTCAACGGGTCTTGTAGAAGTGTGGTGTAATGTTGACGTTCAGAGATACACCACACCACCTACAGGCAAAGGACCCGCATACTTCTTCGATTATGATGGATTCTTCAAGTCCTTCAACATCCCTCTCTCTCCCTCGGATGATGAGTTAGCTACTAGGATGATGTATGATATCTGAATACACCATCTAGCACACAGGGAGAATCATCTACTCAGTCAGGGGAAGTAGTCGATGACAGTGACTCCTCCTCTGAAGATGAAACTGAAGCAGATGACCAGAACAGTCAGGAGGAACAGGTTCCAGTTCCTGAAAGTCCACAAGCATCTACGAGTGATGCACCTTCGACTTCGGAACCTCAAACTCCATCTACCTCAGATGCAGAACCAAATGTTCACAATCTCGGTTCTGAGGTGGCTGTTCCTACTACTCCAGGATCACGACTAAACGTCTATCATCCCCTTGACAATGTTATTGGGGATGTCAGATCAGGAGTACAAACCCGAAATCAGCTATACTCAGCTGATTACGCCTCAGTTATGGAGAAGGGTTACATTCATGATGGTGCTTATCGATGTTTTGTCTCGCAGGTTGAGCCAAAATATGTCAGTGAGGCACTAAATGATGAGGCGTGGGTGAGTGCCATGCAAGAAGAACTTCTGCAGTTTAAGAAGTTAGGTGTATGGACTCTGGTTGATAGACCTAAAGGTGCTAAAGTCATTGGCACCAAATGGGTACTAAAATGCAAGAAGGATGACCAAGGAGTCATTATCAGGAACAAAGCTCGACTGGTGGTTCAAGGTTTTCGCCAAGTCGAGGGGATTGACTATAATGAGGTGTTTGCACCCGTGGCAAGGATGGAAGCTATTCGTATCTTCCTTGCCTATGCATCGTACATGAAGATTAAAGTCTACCAATTAGATGTGAAGAGTGCATTCCTTCATGGGGAAATCAAGGAAACAGTCTATGTAAGTCAACCCGAGGGATTTGAAGATCCTTATCATCGGGATAGAGTTTACAAGCTCGACAAAGCTTTATATGGGCTTCATCAAGCTCCTCGAGCTTGGTATGAGAAACTCTCGACTCATCTTGTGAAACACGGCTTTCGCAGGGGAGTCATTGACTGTACACTGTTTATTAAAGAAAAGGATGGCGACCTACTGCTTGTACAGATATATGTTGATGACATAATCTTCGGGTCAAAGAACGAAGAGTTATGCAAAGAGTTTGAAGCAGTGATGAAGAAAGAGTTTGAGATGAGTGCTATGGGGGAGATGAAGTTCTTTCTCGGGTTACAGGTGGATCAAACACCTAATGGGATCTTTCTACATCAGACCAAGTATGTAGGAGACATTCTCAGTCGCTTTGACATGGAGAATGCTTCTGCTGCTGGGACTCCACTTGCTACGAATCATGATATAGCACCTGATGAGAATGGAGATCTTGTAGATGCCACGATGTACCGAGGAATGATTGGATCCCTCATGTATCTCACTGCCTCAAGACCTGATATTATGTATGCTACATGTTTATGTTCTAGATATCAGGCTAAACCAAAGGTCAACCATCTGATCGGGGTCAAGAGGATTTTTCGTTATCTGAAGGGTACACCCACACTTGGATTGTGGTATCCTCATGATGATGACTTTGAGCTTACCGCGTATAGTGACTCGGATTACGGGGGCTGCAAGATGAACTACAAGTCTACATCAGCGGGGTGTCAATTCTTTGGGAGAAGATTAGTTACCTGGCAGTGTAAGAAGCAGACATCGGTTGCATTGTCAACCTGTGAAGCCGAATATGTTGCTGCTGCAAGTTGCTGTTCACAAATCATCTGGATTCAACAGCAAATGCGGGATTACGGTTTAAAATTCTCATCTACTCCTATTTTTGTTGATAACTCTGCTGCAATTGCAGTAACTAAAAATCCGGTTCAACATCCTAAGACCAAACACATCGGTATTAAATACCATTTCATAAGAGACTGTTTTGAAAAGAACTTAATTGATGTGGTTAAAATTAATACTGATTTTCAACGCGCTGACCTCTATACTAAAGCCTTTGATAAACCACGTTTTCAATATTTGCTAGAGGTCAACGGAGTTAAAAAGAAAAGTGAGGTAATTCCTGATGATGATAATGTGTAGTCCGATGTAGTTTAGTTAAAGTTTATTTTATTTTATTTTATTTTATTTGTTTTATTTTCGTCTGTTATATTTAAACTCATGTTATTTTGCTGTTTATTAAAATCCTAAAATAATTAAACCAGAAATGATTTTAGTATTTTAGGGGGAGAATATGTCAGCAAGTTAACATTAAAAAAAAAACGAGGGAGAAGGAGTAAATAGCTGAAATAAGGTAGATTGTGTCTGTGATACCGATTCAATACCTTTGGAAAATGATAGTACACAGGAACAAATCAAGAGGGACTTTAAAAATTTAAGTTTTGAAAAAATGCAAAAATTCAAAGTATAAGTCTGTGTAGTCTAAGCAATATAAAAAGGGAAGATGATAGAAAACTGGCAACTCCTAAGGTGACACAAAGAAAGTAGACTTAGAGGTTGCTAGACCACAAATGATATGTTGGTAGATTCAACACAATAGATAATTAGACCTGATTGGTGATCTCAAGATCAAACTAAGTTGTTCAACTGACTGTGGGCTTCTATCTTATCACTGGTTAACACAATCAACAATATTCCAATAAGGGGTAATGAGCAATTAAACGCCACAAAGTGTGCGGATGACCATAATAGAGCAAAGCAAGAAAAAATGAAAGACAAATGCTATAAAGCTAATGACTTATGTTGTTGGTGCATTTTGTGTAAAATAAAATAAGCTGCTCTAACAAGGAGATAGGTTGTGTGCCTCTCTGCTGTGCGATGGCACTGACCTGAGGATAAGCATAACCTAGATATTCTAGAATTCATTGTTGTTTGCCGCCTCTCTGCTGTGCGATGGCACTGACCTGAGGACAGGCTTCTCTTTGAAAGCTCTAAGAATAGTCTCTTCTTGTAATAATACCCGTAGACCGCTCAAAAGCTCCTGAGGAATGTTGATTACCATATAAGTGTGGGATCCACAAATGTTAGTTGAAATAATTAAACCTAAATTAGTCACCAGTCTGTGTCAAAAGTCTGTGTATGGATTTAAGTGGACAAACATACTGACAATCATAGTGGCTACATTCTCAAAAGTTCAAATCAATGTGAAAATCTAAGAGTTTCAGTATGATTTCCTTAAGTTGCTAACGACTCTGGATGAACACCGAGAATTTGAGCATCAAAAAATTTTGATAACAAGTCCCAAATGATTTGACTTACCTGTATGATTCCAAAATTGAATTGGTCCAGATATGATCAATCTAAGTTGAAGCTGTCTACTCCCGAACCAAATCCCTTAGATATCAATCTCTGGATTTATCTCTCACAAAAAGCCAAAAATAAGTTTGTTTATGTAATTAGTTTTAGGTTTTTTAAATTAGTTAGTTGTTTTTAGTTTTTAATTTTAAATTTTAGTCGTGTGTCGGGCTACATCAGGAAAATCAGAAGGGAATCAACTCACTAAAAGGGTCATGTCTGAGATGACCATATGTGCTTTGAAAGTTTAAAATAGTCACGTTTGAGGTGACAAAGTGTTTTTAAAAGGGTCACGTCTGAGGTGACTAAAGTGTTTAAAAGGATCACGTCTGAGGTGATCAAAATGTTTTCAAGATAAAATGATCATGTCTGAGATGATCAAAGGCTCATAAAGTTAATTTCAAGAGTTAAAAAGGATTTCAATTTAAATTGGTAAAAATGGCAGAAAATTAACTAAGTATGACCCATTCGCACGAATGGACCATACGTATGGACTAACCATACAAATGGAATCCATTCGCACGAATGAACCATGAGTATGGACCATCACACCGAATGGCCCATACGATTAGCCCAGTCGGTGGCTTAAGTGCGAACAAGTGAGTCAGTCGCACGACTGAAATCCAGTCGGACAACTGGAGAAGGGCGACTGACCCAATCGCAAGACTGAGTCCCACTCGCACGATTGAAAGGTGCGTATGAACTCAGTCGCACGATTGGATCTAGGGTTAGTATAAATAGAGGAGGAGTCGGTCGCAGAGACTCATCACCCTCAAAGAAACCCTAAATCGCACGACTTAACCAAACTCTGCCAAAATTTCATTTGATTCCTAAAACACCCGCTTCTTGAGTACTGATCATTTCTATCGACTTTACATGTAAATTGCGGTGGAAAGAAACCAAAATCGTGTTCATTGTGACTCCATAACTGTAAAATTTGAACTGAAAGCAAGCCGAGACTCAAACGGACAAATAACCAAACCTAACTACTCAAACAGATGAAATTAAGTGTGTTAGAGGTTATAAGAACATATTGCGAGTCAAATGAACCAGATAACGATGTCTAAAACTCAAAATTGGTGAAAAAGTTAATTTGAATTGAACAGACAGGATGTCATATGATTGGACAGGCGGATGAACTTCAGTCGCACGACTGAAGGGTGCGATTTACCTAACCGCACGACTGAACCATGCGTATGAGGCTCAGTCGCACGACTGGGATAACCGCATAAGAGTACATGCGCATGAGTCCAGTCGCACACTCAGTCGTACGCATGAGATCATTCGCACGTCTGAACCTCAATTGCACTGTTCAGTCGCACGACTGATCTCAGTCGCACAACCTCAATCGCATGACAGAAACATTCTATTCAAGTTTAAGTGTTTCATGATGCTCTTAGCCAAAGGTACTAATGTTTATATTGTTATGTGTTACAGATGGCGAGTCGATGGACCATGAGCACAAAGCATAACATATGTGCTCATCTGGATTTGACATCCAGGAACGCGGCTGACTTCTCAGGCATCATTACTTTTCTGCTGAGATCCAGGATTGCTCATGCTATCTCTACACCATGTACACCTTATAGATCAGTGCAGCAGGCCTTCTGGGAAGGCGCGACTGTTGATAGATCCTCTGAGCCTCATTGCATCAGGAGTACGATTTTTGGTGAGGCTATTACCATCTCAGAGGAGGATCTGAGGATTGTTCTACAGTTAGGGGATGATGCTGATTGTCCTACTCGTCTACACCCCCTCACGGTCAGAGGATGTTTTATGAGAGCCAAGTACTCTGGGGACATCAATGCTGGGGTACTCAACAAGAGTAACCTCTGTCCCCAGTTCAAGTATCTTGCGCATGTTCTACTGAAGTGCATAGCGTCAAGGAAGGGAGGATTTGATGAGTTGTCGGATCAGATCCAGAACGCTTATGCTGCATTGGTGCTGAACCACCCGTTCAGCTTCTCCAAAATGATCTTCACCTACCTGGTGGAGAACATTGAGGGGAAAGAGAAGGAAGGCTTCTACATGTATCCGAGGTTTATGTAGATGATTATAGATCAGAAGCTTCCCTCCCTGCCAAAGGAGAAGGAGGATGCTGTAGTGCTCGAGGTCATGGATGACACTACGTTAGGCAGGATGAAGGTGTACAAGGGGAAGCAGGTGAAACCCCCTGTCAGGAGGTTGTTTGGGCATCTGGCCCGTGCTGACTATGTGGCGCCGGCCAAGAGAAAGTGGCGCCACGATGGTAGTGATTCAGATGTAGAGCAGATTGCTCTACCAGATATTGACTCAGATGATGATGATAGCGGCGACGCCGGGGATGATATGCCTGCTCCATCAAGAGGCACTGATTCAGATGTTATTCCCCCAGGGTCTGCCCCTGTCGGAGAGGTTGCTGAGACGGCCGGTTTCCATCAGGAGTTCATTGTTGGTGATCAGGAGGAGGAAGAGTCGGATGAGGAGCCCCTCACTAGGACTGAGGGAAGCAAAGTTGTTCCCACAGAACACGGGCTTAGGGTGGTTGGTGAACACCCTCGGGACTCCACAGAGAGAGAGACTGACCCGAGCTATGCTCCGGGTTCAGTGGGCAGAGCTGCAGGGGGAGCATCCACTTCCACCGGGACTAGGAGGAAGAGGATGGCTCAACCCCACGGACTGAAGAAGAAGAAGCGTCGCCTGACATTCGTTACCACTGTTGCCTCTACTTCCACCACCACAGCCACCACTACCACCTCCACTGACATACCACCCATCACCACAGCCACCAGATCCACTACTGCTACCACAGCCACCACCTTACCTACCACCTGTAACACCCCGAAAAGTCGAAACGAGTCATTAAGGATAATGGGCTTAAAATAATGGGTATTTAATAAAAGAAGGAAATGGGTTATGGGCCAAATTGGGTTTATGGTCAAGAGCCTAAGTGATTAAGGCCCATAATCAGCCCTTAACCTACCCAAATCAGCTTCATCTTCCTCATTACAACCCTAGCCACCAAAATTCGTAGAGAGAAAGAGAGAGAGAGAGAGAAAAGGAGAAAACTCAAGATTTGAAGCTTCCAAGGTTAAGAGATTGAAGATCTGGGTGTTAGAGCATCAAGATCTAAGAAAGAAGCAACAAATCCAGGTAAGAATCGACCTCTAAATCCTTCTGTAGATCAAACCCGGATTCTAGGGTTTTGGGTTTTGAAAAGTTGCAAAGAATCGCATAAAGGTCACATTTTTACGTATGAAAACATGTATAAGGCTTAGATTTAGCCTCATGGATGATAAACTAAGAGATTGGACGTAAAAAGTTATGATTTTGGGTTAAAAACGGACTGGTTCGTGATTTTTATGCGATCTGCGAAACTGTATGTTCATCCAGCGAATTTGCATATTCAATCAGCGAAACTGTGGATCTTCCTGCGAAATTATAGTTTCGCAGGTAGTTTCGCAGACATGGGTTTCCAACGAAAGTTGGGCGAAACTGGCAGTGAAACTGGCAGCGAAGATGCCAGCGAAACTGCCAGCGAAGGTGCTAGCGAAACTAGCAGCGAAACTGCTGGTGAAACTAGCAGCGAAACTGTTGGCGAACCTAGCTGCGAAATTGCTGATCTTGCAGCGAAATTAGCAGCAAATTTAGGCAGAAAATTAACCCCTTTAAGTGTTAGCTATTCTGCAGGCTGTGTAGAGTGATCCTAGCCTTGTAAGCTTAGCCTAGAAGTTATTCGTGGTATCCAGGTGAGTTCTAGATCTCCTATTTTATAAGTTTTTCCATGTTTTGGGGCTATTATGCATACTAAATTTACGTTCTTAAATGACCAAGATTTTAAGGGGTTTTAACAGGAAGAACGATTTTTCTATACTAAATTTACGTTCTATAAGTTTTTCCAGCCAGGGGCGTTGCCCCTTGGACCCCACTAGGGGCTGCTGCCCCTAGGACCCCGCTGTCAGGGGGCTGCCGCCCCCGAACCCCCGCTGTCCCGCGGCGGTTCGGTTATGTTATATGATGATTAGTACTTGGTATGTTGTGTACCTAATAAGTTAAGTATTATATATATTAAAGAGAAAGATGATATTAATGAAAGCGAAACTTAATGAACGTTACCCCCGGGCCCGTTTGATGATGAAAAGTCTTGCAAGCACTATGATAGACTTTACTTATGTGAGTCTGATGTATGATGATGGATCTGTATTCATGAGCGGGCTATGTGCCTTGCAGTGTGGATCAACTGTCGGGGGTTAGCTACCGTTTCATGTGTACCGACAGGGATTGACATTTGTTGTCAATCAACATGGAGCTCTTGCTTTGTGCAATCTCGTTTATGATGAAAGTGAAAGATAATGAAAGAATGAAAGATAATGAACATGCTTATTATGATGCAAGTAATGTTATATTCTATGTTGTATGCATGGTCATTATATGAAGGATAAAGATTATATTTTCTTATAATATTTAAAACTAGAACTCGCTCAGCGAAGCTGACTTTTATGCATAATAGTTGGCAGGTAAGTGCTGATGCTGAGGATGGCACACGGAGCTACTTGGGGAGCTATGGATGGCATTCCTACTTATGAAATCTTTATTGTAATTTAACAACAATTAGCATGTTTTGTTTGAAATTAAAGGACAAGTGTATGAGTACAATATGATTTCTATGTTTTAAATGAATGTCTAATTATTTCCGCTGCAATGTTTTATTATTAAACTGATATTATGCTATGATTAACCAACTGTGAGGCTTCCCGGGAATGGGGCCTTACAAGTTGGTATCAGAGCCAATGTTTAAGAGAATTGGGTAAACTGTTTTCAAAACCTAAACTGTAAATGGGACCGAATGAAGGATGCCAATCCAAGTAGCTACGTGCCATCATGTAAAAGTTTCAAGTAAACCGGAATTATGTGCGTGTGCTATTTGTTTTATGTGCTTGTAGATTTGAATACTGATATGTGTTAGGATAGTGATTGCTTGGGACAGGAGGGTAAGGTAAGTGGTTAATCACACTTGGCCACTGTAATTAAGGACTTACCATACTTATAATGATCTGAGCAATTACCTTGAATAACCACTTTGGTGTTTGAATCTTATAGGAATTAGTTATGGCTGGTAGAAAATCTGGAAAGGCAACCCGAGGAGGTGCTCGTGGTGGGCGTACTACTGAGCCACGTGTCACCCGAAGCAAAGCTAAGGCTCCCGAGACTGTTCATGAGGAGTCAGACCTCCATAGTCACCCGAAGGGGGAGGGATCAGCCACCCTCAAACCCACTGTGAAGGAGGCTATCGCTGACGAAGTCTACAATGTCATGCAAAATGTCTTACCCTCGGTGGTGACCGAGGTGATCAAAGCAGTCAAGGATGGAGAGAAAGCTGAGAAGAAGGGGAAGGAAAGTGAGAAGAATTCAGGAAAGTCCACTGGGAGGACTGAGGAGTCTGAAGAGGAGCCATCAAACCCTAAGGTGGTAGTCCATGATGACGATAGTGATGAGGAGTCCGAGAGAGAGACTACTAGAGGGTGCAACTATGGGGCATTTCAAAGGTGCAAGCCCCCAACCTTTGACGGTAACGGCACTGCTACTGCCGCTCATCGTTGGGTCAGAGAGATGGAAGCGGTACTGGAAATTAGTGAGTGCCGAGAGGATCAAAAAGTTAAGTTTGCCACTCATTCCTTCGTTGACTCAGCGTTATGCTGGTGGGACAATATTGTCCAGGCTGAGGGGAAGCGATCGATAGCCAAGATGAAGTGGTCTGAGTTGAAGGAGTTAGTGCTGGAGGAGTATTGTCCCCATCGGGAATTAGACAAGATTGAAAAGGAGTTCTTGTATTTGAAGGCTGGGAACATGACTCATCAAGAGTATACCTCCAAGTTCAATGAACTTGCAAGACTTGTGCCAGACATGGTGACACCTGCGTCCAGGAAGATCAAAAGATATATACAGGGTTTGCCTGTGGACATCAGGAGGCACATGATTGCAGCCAGACCGGGTACGTTTAGGTCTGTGGTGGATTTAGCTGGGAGGTTGTACGATGAGAGAGACCCAGTGCCTGTACAGAAGAAGGTGGAGAAATGGAATGGGAACAGGAATGGAAATGGGAAGAGGTTCAGAGGTGATAACTTCCGGAGTGGAGAAAAGAGGATGAGAGTCGAGGATCAGTCTGGGAGACAGGGAAATACTGGTGAAAGGGGTGCTTGTAGAAACTGTGGAAAATGTCATTCAGGGGAGTGCAGAATTGGGACGGGAAAATGTTTCAAATATGGAGGCGAGGGCCACTATGCTAGGGATTGCAAGGTGGGGAAGTGTTACCTGTGTGGCGAGATGGGTCATGCGGGAAGAGACTGTAAGAAAGGAAAACCAGAAGGATCAGGAACGGTTAAAGCTGGAGATAAGGGAAGGGGTGACAGTTCAAAGGCGAAGGCGAGGGCATTCAACATAACTCGCGAGGAGGCCAGGGCAGACCCAGAAGTAGTTTCAGGTATGTTTCTGGTAGACCATGAATATGCTTCTGTGCTCTTTGATTCTGGTGCTAGTAGGAGTTTGTGTCTGCTGCCTTTTGTCGTTTGTTGCATGATAAGAGTAGAAAGTTAGATGAGCCTTTCTATGTAGAAACAGCCATTGGTAAGTCCACTAAGGTAACTGAGGTGGTTGAGGATTGCCTGATTGAGTTAGAGGATTGTAAGTTCCCTACTAGGTTGCATGTTATGGCCTTAGGGGGTTTCGATGTGGTGTTAGGCATGGATTGTTTAGCTACCTATGAAGCCAATATAGTATGTAGTAAGAAGATAATTCGTCTAATAGCGCCCGATGGTAGTTCTGTTACGGTTCGTGGAGATAAGGTGTGCTGTGTACCGAAGGTCGTGTCGATGATCACAGCTGAAAAGTACTTGAGACGTGGGTGCAGCGCTTACTTGGCCTATGTAAAAGATGTGGATGCGCCAGAGCCACAATTATCAGAGGTGCCAGTAGTGCGCGAGTTTCCTGACGTCTTCCTGAAGACCTGACCGGTGTGCCGCCTGACCGCGAAATCGAATTCCAGATTGATTTGCTACCAGGAGCACAACCTGTCGCTAAAGCACCATATCGATTAGCTCCTTCAGAGATGGTAGAACTGAGGGACCAGTTGCAAGATTTATTGGATAAAGGCTTCATCCGACCGAGTATCTCTCCATGGGGTGCTCCGGTTTTATTCGTGAAAAAGAAAGATGGTAGCATGCGGATGTGCATTGACTATCGCGAGCTCAATAAGCTGACCGTAAAGAATCGGTATCCGTTACCAAGGATCGACGACCTGTTCGATCAACTTCAGGGTGCCAGCTGGTTTTTAAGGGTAGACCTGCGGTCTGGTTACCACCAACTGAAGGTGAAAGAACAAGACATTCCTAAGACATTCAAGAAAAAAGCGTTCCGTACGCGTTATGGACAACTACGAAATCCTCGTTTAATGATTTCCTGAAGTCTGATGCAACCAAAACGCTTAAGTGTCTCAGCAACATGCACATAAGTACTGAATAAAGACTGCTTCGGAAGTTTTAAAACACAAGCATTAGAAAATACTCTAAGTGTAAAATCTTCCGAAGTATTGGAGACGCTCAGAAGTGAGAAGCTATATGCTAAGTTCTCTAAATGCGCATTTTGGCTACGAGAAGTTCAATTTCTGGGTCATGTGGTTAATCCTGAGGGGATCAGGGTGGACCCTGCGAAGGTTGAAGCGGTGAATGCAATGGGAACCTCCAAAGACGCGGCATCCGAGATTCGCAGTTTCTTAGGCTTGGCAGGCTACTATAGGAGGTTTATCCAGGATTTCTCCAAGATAGCTTCTCCTTTGACAATTGACCCGAAAGGACGTGAAGTATGAATGGGGTACTGATCAGGAGAAAGCCTTCCTAGAACTGAAGATGAGGTTAACTCAAGCCCCTGTCTTGACGTTACCTGAAGGGAACGAGGATCTGGTGGTCTACTCGGATGCCTCGTATGCAGGATTGGGTTGCGTGTTGATGCAACGAGGGAAGGTGATAGCCTATGCTTCTAGACAATTAAAGGTTCACGAGGCCAATTATCCCACCCATGATTTGGAGTTGGCTGCGGTGGTGTTTGCATTGAAGATTTGGAGGCACTACCTGTATGGGGTGAAGTGCACCATCTTCACTGATCATAAAAGTCTAAAGTATTTCTTTGAACAAAAGGAACTCAATATGAGGCAGAGGAGGTGGTTGGAACTGATCAAGGATTATGACTGCGAAATTCATTATCATCCAGGCAAAGCCAATGTGGTTGCTGACGCCCTTAGCCGAAAAGGACGACCCGAACCAATTCGGGTGAGGGCTTGCCAGATAATCATGACGCCTGATGTTATGAAACAAGTGAGGGAGTTCCAGGATGAGGCATTAAGAGAGGATAGAGTCAACTCTGAAAGGATGAAAGGACAAGTTTCAGACTTAGGGGAAAACACCTTGGGTGTAGAACCCGATCTGGAAGAATGTGGATCCCTCTCTATGGGGATCTAAGGGAGAAAATCATGGATGAGGCTCACAAAACTCGATATTCCATACACCCCCGGTGCCACGAAAATGTATCAAGATCTGAAGAAAGATTACTGGTGGCCGGGAATGAAGCGAGACGTGGCTAAGTACGTGAGCAAGTGCCTGACTTGTCTGCAAGTGAAGGCAGAGCACCAAAAGCCATATGGGAAGATCCAGCCTTTGGATATCCCTGAATGGAAATGGGAACACATCACAATGGACTTCATCACAAGCTGCCTCGCACGGCGAGGGGAAGCGACGCAATCTGGGTGATTGTTGACCGTCTAACAAAGAGCGCCCATTTCCTACCAATTCGTGAGACGTATTCCTCTGAGAGGTTGGCAGAGCTATTTATCAAGGAATCGTGGCTCGTCACGGTGTGCCAGTGTCTATCGTTTCGGATAGGGACACGCGGTTTACGTCCAAGTTCTGGAAGAGGTTTCATGACTCATGGGGACTAGACTGCATATTAGTACGGCTTACCATCCCCAAACAGATGGTCAGTCGAAAGGACGATCCAGACTTTAGAAGACATGCTACGAGCCTGTGTAATCGACTTTGGAGGAAGTTGGGATGAGCACTTACCGTTGGCAGAATTCTCATATAATAATAGTTACCATGCCAGCATTGGTATGCCACCTTACGAGATGTTTACGGTAGGAAGTGTAGAACGCCCGTGTGTTGGGCGACATCGGGCAGAAGGAATTGGGGAGTCTTGAAGTGATTGAGGTCACAACTGAAAAGTTAGATAAGATTAAGGCGTTCATGAAAGCTGCAAAGGACCGCCAGAAGTCTTATGCTGATAAGAGGCGTAGGCCGATAGAATTTGAGGTTGGTGACAAGGTTATGCTCAAGGTATCGCCCTGGAAAGGGATCATCAGGTTTCGAAAAAGGGGAAAGTTGAGCCCAAGATTTATAGGGCCATTCCGTATTATCGCAAGGGTAGGAGAAGTGGCATACAGATTAGAACTGCCTGATGAGTTGAGTGGAATTCACCCTACGTTCCACGTATCTCATCTCAGGAAATGTCTGGCAGATAATGATGCATTTGTACCATAAGAAAACATTGAAGTCGATGAACGGCTAAACTATGTAGAGCAGCCGGTGGCCATCCTTGATTGGAAAGAGAGGCACTTACGGAATAAAGTGGTTCCACTAGTACGAGTACAGTGGAGACACAGAAAAGGATCAGAATCTACGTGGGAGACCGAGGAGGAGATGAGGAAATTTTATCCTCAGTTGTTTAATGACTGACAGGTTTCGAGGACGAAACCTAAATAAGTGGGGGAGACTTGTAACACCCCGAAAAGTCGAAACGAGTCATTAAGGATAATGGGCTTAAATAATGGGTATTTAATAAAAGAAGGAAATGGGTTTGGGCCAAATTGGGTTTATGGACAAGAGCCTAAGTGATTAAGGCCCATAATCAGCCCTTAACCTACCCAAATCAGCTTCATCTTCCTCATTACAACCCTAGCCACCAAAATTCATAGAGAGAGAAAGTAGAGAGAGAAAGTGGAGAAAACTCAAGATTTGAAGCTTCCAAGGTTAAGAGATTGAAGATCTGGGTGTTAGAGCATCAAGATCTAAGAAAGAAGCAACATATCCAGGTAAGAATCGACCTCTAAACCCTTCTGTAGATCAAACTCGGATTCTAGGGTTTTGGGTTTTGAAAAGTTGCAAAGAATCGCATAAAGGTCACATTTTTACGTATGAAAACATGTATAAAGCTTAGATTTAGCCTCATGGATGATAACCAAGAGATTGGACGTAAAAGTTATGATTTTGGGGTTAAAAACGGACTGGTTCGTGATTTTTATGCGGTCTGCGAAACTGTATGTTCATCCAGCGAATTTGCATATTCAATCAGCGAAACTGTGGATCTTCCTGCGAAATTATAGTTTCGCAGGTAGTTTCGCAGACATGGTTTTCCAACGAAAGTTGGGGCGAAACTGGCAGTGAAACTGGCAGCGAAGATGCCAGCGAAACTGCCTGCGAAGGTGCTAGCGAAACTAGCAGCGAAACTGCTGGTGAAACTAGCAGCGAAACTGTTGGCGAACCTAGCTGCGAAATTGCTGATCTTGCAGCGAAATTAGCAGCAAATTTAGGCAGAAAGAACCACCCTTTTAAGTGTTAGCTATTCTGCAGGCTGTGTAGAGTGATCCTAGCCTTGTAAGCTTAGCCTAGAAGTTATTCGTGGTATCCAGGTGAGTTCTAGATCCCCTATTTATAAGTTTTTCCATGTTTTGGGGGCTATATGCATACTAAATTTACGTTCTTAAATGACCAAGATTTTAAGGGGTTTTAATAGGAAGAACGATTTTTCTATACTAAATTTACGTTCTATAAGTTTTTCCAGCCAGGGGCGTTGCCCCTTGGACCCCACTAGGGGCTGCTGCCCCTAGGACTCCGCTGTCAGGGGCTGCCGCCCCCGAACCCCCGCTGTCCCGCGGCGGTTCGGTTATGTTTTATGATGATTAGTACTTGGTATGTTGTGTACCTAATAAGTTAAGTATTATATATATTAAAGAGAAAGATGATATTAATGAAAAGCGAAACTTAATGAACGTTACCCCCGGGCCCGTTTGATGATGAAAAGTCTTGCAAGCACTATGATAGACTTTACTTATGTGAGTCTGATGTATGATGATGGATCTGTATTCATGAGCGGGCTATGTGCCTTGGTGTGGATCAACTGTCGGGGGTTAGCTACCGTTTCATGTGTACCGACAGGGATTGACATTTGTTGTCAATCAACATGGAGCTCTTGCTTTGTGCAATCTCGTTTATGATGAAAGTGAAAGATAATGAAAGAATGAAAGATAATGAACATGCTTATTATGATGCAAGTAATGTTATATTCTATGTTGTATGCATGGTCATTATATGAAGGATAAAGATTATATTTTCTTATAATATTTAAAACTAGAACTCGCTCAGCGAAGCTGACTTTTATGCATAATAGTTGGCAGGTAAGTGCTGATGCTGAGGATGGCACACGGAGCTACTTGTGGAGCTATGGATGGCATTCCTACTTATGAAATCTTTATTGTAATTTAACAACAATTAGCATGTTTTGTTTGAAATTAAAGGACAAGTGTATGAGTACAATATGATTTCTATGTTTTAAATGAATGTCTATTATTTCCGCTGCAATGTTTTATTATTAAACTGATATTATGCTATGATTAACCAACTGTGAGGCTTCCCGGGAATGGGGCCTTACACCACCACTGTATCCTTCCCATCCACCACCATACCATTCACACCTACATCACCAGCACCTGCTTACCGACCCATATTCACCACTGCTACTACTACCACCACCTCACATCATGCCGGACCTTCAGCCCAGCCATCACATGTATATGGATCTACTCTACTCACATCGGGGTAGAGGAGCAGCTGTCGGCGCTTAACCCGTATGGTGATGCGCCTGCTAGCTGGCAGATGAGGAGAAAGCGGCGCAGATTCGCCAGTTGACCGACCTGACTGCTGGCCCAGTCTCAGCAGATGGCAGAGCAGGCTCGGGTGATAGATCACAGACCCCAGCTAATCGATGCTCAGAGAGTCGAGATGTCCCAACTCCAGGATCATCAGGCCCAATCAGCCAAAACATAGAGGAGTTGGAGACTACCAACAAGACGATTATGCTGAGGTTAAAGGGGTCAAAGGATGAACCTTTGAAGATAAAGGAGGGTGATGGGGATGATGGAGATGGTGATGATGACGATGACGATGATGATGAAGATGAGGAGGATGATGAGGATGATGAAGAGACAGAGGAAGATAGGACAGAAGGAAAAGATGATGATGACGAAACAGAAGGAGGGGATGCGGCTGCATCGGCCTCTGCTTCTAGTCAAGAACGAAGATCTAAGCATCGACAGGACCAGTCATCTACCACTTCTGCTCCTCCGAGCGACGAGCCCAGGATTCAAGACAAAAGTACAGATTAGATGTCTTATGTATTTATTTATTTTGTGTTTGAATCATGTAATGAAAAACAAGTGTGTTGAATGTTTATATATTAAGTTGATATATTTCTATTTGATTACTTACTAATGGTTTATGTGTTGAATGTTTAAATCAAACAGATCCAAACTTTCAAAGGGATGAGTTTGACATTGCTCCCCTTCAACAGGTCAAGACTCAACTAACCATGATTCTTGATCAGCAAGGGATTGTTAGAAGGTCTGTGAGTTATACCCCTGAAGAAGGGGAAATAATTCATGACCTATCTAACGAGCAACTGGCAGAGATGTTCAGACTCAATCCTGATGAAATTGTCAAGGATGCTCCAACAGTTGATTCAACCAGTGATGAAGAACTAAATGACGTTGATGAAGTTGAGGTTGAAGATATTACTGCAGAAGAGTACCCTCAGTACGCTGACAACGAGGGTAATGTGGTCCCCAATCTGGGTGAGTCCCTAGTCAGTGATACGTTTGAGGTACTAGACAAGATGGAGCAGGAAACCGAAAAGACTGAAGGAACAGCCCAAGCCTCAAATGATGACGTAGACATTCGAAAGGCTGAATGGGCTGCCTGTTTTGAAGAATTGAGAGCCCATCGTGCTGCACCAAAGAAAGATGCCTACACCAAGCTCTACAGAGTCAAGAAACACCATAAGGTGTCAGGCAGGATTATTGCATGGGCTTATTTTGATGACCTTAACGCGTATGCAGTTAAGAGGGAACAGGGCATAGAGTACTTCAGGTTTCCACATGATCTGAAGACTCTACCTGGTTTTGAGCTCAACCAGCTGGCTAAGCTAAAGCTGCTGTATGCTGACCCAAGAAAGATGTCAGGCTGGTTCGAGGCTGCCCTGAAGAAGGAGTACCACACCAGATGGGTTAACTTCAGACCACAACAGCCTACAAGGTACATAAGAAGGTCTGAGGTTGATGCCATTACTGGCAAGCCTAAGATTGTGTTGAAGTGGAGTCCTCCGCGCACTATGTCGAGAATCCCTCTCAGGGAAATGCCACAGGACTTCACTCCACACTTCAAATGGTGGTACTATGATTGGAGAACTGCTGAAGCTGTCATAGTTCTGAATAAAGAGGGCCAAATGGATACTATCAGGGTATTCGACCCGATGTGGCTAACCAACTTGTCTGCTAATGATGTCTATACATTATACAAGTGGCCACTGTTCTATGACACACAAGACATTGTACAAGCCCTGCAGTTCCAAAACGTTATACGACTTTGCTTTGCGTTTGAGATTCACGCAGGAGTCACTAAGGAGGAGAAGTACAAGAAGTATAAGGAGGTTATGCAGAAGACTAGAGATTAGATAGATCTAGGTCCAAGGGGGAGTTTGTTTATGCATGTATGTCCCTAGATCATGATTTGTAATGTAATGAATCTTGTCTGTCTGATTATGATGTAATTTGTATTGATTAATGAAATGACATGAATTGTTTGTTACTTGTGATGTTTAATATTTCATTAATGAGTCGTGATTGAATTGATTGGGTTTATGATTGTTTGAATGGTTACACATTATGTTATATTAATTAAAACATTCAAACTTAACTAAATGAAGTTCTCATGCGAATGGCCCATGCGAATGGACCATACGCATGAATAACTTCATACAATTGACTCAATCGCACGACTAAACCAGGAGACTGGATCCGTCGTATGATTGACACATAAGATTGGCTCAGTCGCACGACTGAACACTCAATCGTGCGGATGAATCCACCGCATGGTTCAATCATACGACTGAACCATACTTATGGCCCAGTCGCACGATTGAACAATACTAACCTATAAATAGACCCAATTCGTGGAAAAACGTAAGCATTCATCCCGTTACGATTCCAGACGTACCCTAGCCGTCCAGAGACCTCCCAAATCGTTCTCCAAGTTCACAGAACACATTAGATCGATTCCTAATCGACTTCTAACGTTAGATTCAATTCTTGATTGATTCTTCGTGTGTTCTCACTGATTGGATCGCCAATCAAATAGGATTCCGCACTATTTGAGTTGGTTTAACACGCTAATCACTAGGTATTTCGTTCAAATACCAGGTCCTAACATAAGTATTATAATGTTTGTTTACTATTATAAAATTTAAGGTGTTAATAACCTTAAATAAAATAATAACTATTATTATTATTATAATAATGACACTAATAATAATAATATTAATGATAATAATATTAATAACAATAATAATCATATTAAAAGTAATCTTGTAAAAAAATATAAACAATATAGGTGTTATTATTTTAAAACTTGTATTTAACTAGCTTTAGCATAAAATAATAACATTTTAAAACTTCAGGGTCTAAAGTGTAAATTAGCTAAAACTAAAAACAAAACTTTAAGTTCTTGTTGTTAATTTTAAAAACTACAGGGACTATATATGTAAAGTTCATAAAACCTTATTGTTTCCCCCATTTTGACCCCGGCTTTCCGGCGGCGGCCGACATAACTCCGGCGCGGCGCCGGCGGGTCCAAACCCTTCGAAAACAACTCGGAATTCGATCCAAATCGACGCCATTCACTTCGGGAAACCATTTCAAACCTTTAGTGATGAATTAATTCGACATTACAAGCTGTTATTAGTGCAAATCAATTCGAATAACCGAAGCTTTAAACATCATATCCGTTCAGGTATTAACACACAATAATAATCCAATTAATCACACCTACACGATCGTTTAACTGTACCTAAACTTCTACACATCGTAATTTTACCTGAAAAACACAGAATCATCATCATCAATCAACATCTTCATTTCGAACCAACGGCTTAGTCGAACTCCATCTTCTGGGCAACTGAAATCGCAATTGATAAAGGGCTATTACTCCTTATTACCTAAGGATGCTACACTCGAGTTTAATTTGGTTGTCACTGACGTTTGCACATCGAACGAATCAAGTCTCTGGTCGCGGCTGTCCTTCAAGCCTTTTCATCGAAATCAAACAACATCCGGGTAATTAATCATACATAATAACTCGAAATCACATAGGGAACAAAAGCCCTAATGTTAATTGGATTAAATCGCACAATTTGATGTTCAATTGGAGGCAAATCGATTCTAGGGTTCTTGAGGAATTGGGGGTTTTCTTTGGTTATTGAATTTGTAAATTATCTCTTCGAATCTTAACAGATTCGGGCCTTAGCCCAGTTGGTTGCTACTCTATACCATTAAACCGGAGGTCTGGGGTTCGAACCCAGCCACCGGCATTTATTTTTTTAGCCATTTATAATATTTTTTTTAAACTTTATAAATTATACTAAAGTGTAATAAATCAAAGTAAAAATTAATTTGTAATTAAAACATTTCAGAAATTATTAAACTAATTTTTAAGGTTTTAAAAACTTATGATTTCAAATTAATTACTTTATAAAAGATAACAAAGATTATTGGAAACATTAGTAATTATTTTATGTAATTGAAATGTTATAAACCTATTATGGTTCAAATGTGGATTATTCTAAACCGTTATAAATCTATATGTACAATTATTCAAATAGTTATTTAATGATTAATTATTCATTTATTCATTTAATCATGTTATATATAATTAGTAATAACATTATTTCTTAAACTTTATTTAAGTTTGTGGGACTTATAAAATAACATAAATTTTCTATTATTTCTTTATTATTGTTTTAAAGCTTTGATATTGTAAGACTTTTACAAAGATTATTTAAAACGTTTAAAAACATTATAAAATGATAGTTTAAGGTCATATAAAGTAAATATTAAATAATTACTTTTATCAAATTTTAAATAATTAATTATTGAATTATTCATCTCTTTTCACATATCATATTTAATCATTATTAAATCAATAAGTTAAATCATTGAATTCTTATTTATAATTTCTTGATTCCAACATTATAAACCCAAACCATAAACGATTGTTTTATTTTATTTTGCTTGATTTATTTATTAAAAATCCCCAAATTCCCCATTGAAACCCTAGTTCACGTTTATTTGTTAATCTTACCTTTAAACTTAACATTGAAATATATATACATTAGGTATCTTGTATAAAGGAATCGTTGGAGCATCATTAATTTCTTATTATCATCTTATTTGATCAAGTGAGTATTTCCATACCCCTTTTTGCTTATTTTCACACTTTGGGGTGAAACATGTTAACTTATACTATTGCACTTGTAAACTTATTTGAGACTTGTAAACCTATGGCAATTCATCTTGTAAAGTTGTGGTTAGTTGAACTTTTGTGGTTACCATGTTATGGCGTTATATGTACAATCATTAATTATTGCTAGCCCAGCGAAGTCATAGATCTATGGGTAAGACAAGCCTGCTTTGGTTGATCCAAGTACACTTAGCTGATCGTATATACTTTTAAACGTTTGAGACTTGTAAAACTTTGTCGAGGTTTGATTGTTGCATTGTTCATAACATCCCTAATTACTTTATTCACTAACTTATGACTTGAATTGCAATCTTTTATATACTTATGTATTGAAAACTATAGAATGCTCACCAACATTTTTATGTTGACCTTTTATTTTTAACATGTTTCAGGTATACCCCAAGTTTATGTTCTACTCTTTGAAGCTTATTGCATCTAGGATTGGACCTAGAAATAAAATGGATGATCATGTTATTTGTAACATTTGTATATGATGTATTCTTTGTTGAAACATTTTTTTGTAATGTTATTAATGAAACTTAAGAATAATATATTTGGGATTAATAAATAGCGTTATGTGACTGTGAACAATCGTAACCCTCACATCTCGACGTTTCCGCTGTCAAGGTTGGGGTGTTACAGATTGGTATCAGAGCCCATAACTATAGGGATTTAGGTTATTAGAAATGGTGACCTAGACTATAGTTGCATGAACCTCATAGAAAGATCCTTATACCTTTGTGCTTACATGTTGTTTGCATGCTACATAATGCCATGCCTTTTGTGCAACTTGATGCCTTAGTATAGGATTGCCTTATGTATGCTTAAACTTAGTTACTTGTCTTCTTAAACTTAACTTTGACTCTTTGACCCTCCCCGACAAATGAACTTCTTAAACCTATTCTCGGCAACATGTGGAATCTACACTTATCATCGTGGGTTTAATTCCCTTAGACTCTACGTCTAATTTATGAAAAATCTCATCAAGGTTTTGATTTCATAAACCAAAGAAATTCGTGTGACACATAGACACCTGTATTCTGGATTTCCTGGCAAAAGGCCTTCGGGCTAAGGCAAGCACATCGTATAAATCTCATTGTGAGACCAGTTATGCTTACCTGGGGATTTCTGGGATGAGTGATAAACTATGGTCAATATACACAAGTCTCTATGGCAAATGGGTCAATTTACCTTGACGTGTCAACGATTCCAAATGGTAATGCGTTACCAAATGGAACCATCCTCTTTGTATCTTAAAAATCTTTGATTCCTTGAACTGGTACCTCTTCATTCTTATCATACATAATGTTCCCGTTAATATTGAACCTAACCTACATTTCAACTCTTACGTTTAAACACCGTTACACGTTGAGCGTTTCATCTAACTATTTCTATATCTTGACCAACGTGAACATGGATCTTAATATACCCAAAGATATTGGGAATCTAAACCGAATGGTCATCAAAAACTTTAAACTGTTACTTATGGTTCTCAAGTCTTCTTAAGGATGTGTCCCATAAATAAGAACATGCAATGCTATAGGTGGAATTCCTACATATCGAGATACTTTGTCTAGGCAAAGTATAAATGGCGATTTGACTCGATCATTGAATCCATTTACTTGACTCGAAACCCTTGAGATGAGTGATCGCTTATAAGTACGCATGTCCTTAATAAGGTTATGGTTGACCTCATGTCTTGAGGAGTTCATGTATTCCCTTCAATTGTGAATCGAATGTTCACATCTCGTCGTGGTGTTGAATCACTCTTGTCATTGATTTAGTCTTCCTGATTTAAACCATTCAAGATTTGAACACCATCATAACTAATTCTGTTACCTCGAACTTTGACCTTAAATTTTGTAAGCATGATTTCCCTTTTGTTACATTAATGTAACTTGAAATTTTCTGAATTTCTAATAGATATTCTCTTCCTTTCGTTGTTAAGTCGAACTTCATACCGTTTGCACCGTTGGAGATGCAAGAGTTGCAAGTCAACCTATGACTAAGAACACTCGTATCTCCTAAATAATTCTAACTCATCAAAACAGGGATGATTCCCGTACTTTGGTGATGATTCTTCATTCGTTTTGATAAATGGTTTCCAATAGTGTGTTTTATGAAATTTCATCCTCTGGGTCGGAATGATTTCCTTATCCCGAGGATTGACTTCAATTATTTTCTTTGGAATGGCATTTCACAAATGACATGATCTCACCAAAATAGGATTGAAACCCGTACTTTGGTGACAAATGTCAATCCTCGATTGTTTTCTTGCTATGATGAAATTCAATCATCAAGATAGGCGTGAATTCCATACCTTGATGATAATATCATCTTTATGAATTGTATTTGTTCAAATGAGACGACTTCATCAAAGTAGGAGTGAATTCTGAATTTTGATGAAGAAGTTCATCTTGTTATATTTTGTTTTTTTTGTAAAGCTTCACCATTAAGATAGGAGTGATGTCCCTTACCTTAATGGAGAGTTACCTCGTTTTATTTCTGTGGATCCTCAACAATGAGTTGGGATCGAGCTTTTTGATTTGTAAGTTAGAGGTCATACCTTGAGAAGACACCATCAAGTTAGGGGTGAAAACCACACCTTGATGACTATTCTCATTTCTTGATCTCCAACTTACTAAGGTTTTAATCAAGTGACAAGAAACATATAGTAACTTGAAGGGTGAACCAATGTTAGAGTTTGGACCTATCAAGCCAAAGCATGATTTCTGAACTTACACAGAGACCCGATCATTCTAGGTTGATTTTGATTCCGAGCTTGGAGCATTTAAATTATTAAATTGATTTCTTTCCCTTTATCCTTATGTTTTGATTTGATCTAGCTATATCGAACCATTTATTCCCTACTTATCAACTTTCATTTTGAGATATCATCAACACATGATTGTGTGATGGTAGTCTCCTTAAACAATCTTTCTACTAAATAAAGACATTATCAACTTGTGGTTATGCCTTTCTAGTCATACGAATGTTCTCGACTGCACTTATGGGTTTGATGAATTACGTATGCAATCTATATTTGGAAACTTGCTACCTTGCAAAACATGTTTACAAATACTTTTCTTAATGTTTGCGTCATTTCTTGAATCGCTTTGAACCCTTAACCTTGAAAAACATTGAAATTTTATCTTGGTTTTGAATGACAAGACTCGTTATTATCCTCATTGCGATGTGGATATAAGGGTTCATAAAATTTCGTAATTGGTAGTCATGTGTGTGGCATAAAAGAAAAGACATAACTTGGCATGTGTCCAAGTGTCTTACTTTCACATATGACAAAAACCTAACATCCGTGTTCCTGTGAATCTCCTGTTTAACTAATTTCATATTGACTCATGTGGGTTAACGGGTCGAGAAATTGGCTTGTATCTATCTCAAATAGTCGTATACCGTGGTATGTCGTTAAACATCGATCATTAATTTGGATGATCAATTCATTTTCTGCTTTTAATAATGTTCCTAACCATCGTCGTGAACTTATTCCAAAATCTTCGCATATCGTATTATTCTTAGACCGATGATTGGTCAAAGGAGAGATACATATTCACAAGATATGCGTTAAGATCGTTTCATATAGTGACGTTTGGAATTCTTAAATCCTGACGGTTAACCTTTCTTATCATTGTTGGTCCTTATTGATTTCTAGACATCAAATTACTACGAAATTATATTCTAGAAGTTATGACTTATGAATCTAAGGTACCACGGTAACTTGTCATCGTTTTTCAACGTTTCATCTCAAAACGTCCCGCATTTATTATGTTAAAAATCTTGTAAGATTCCATGAAGTGAAGCGTTCCACCTGTAATCAAACGTCAAACACTGTTCGTTGAACACTCACCTTTCATTACAATTCCTTTGTTTCATTTAAGTTCATTTTTAAATTTCGGGACGAAATTCTTTTAAGTTGGGGAGACTGTGACATCTCTAAATTTTGTTAACTTAGAAGTTAACTTTGTTAAATCTTAAAAGAACCTTTTATATCAATTTTGAAATTTTGAGGACTTATTATGCTTAATAATAAGTTTGGTGATTAACAAATTAAGATAATAATAATAACATTATAAGTATTATAATATTTGTTTACTATTATAAAATTTAAGGTGTTAATAACCTTAAATAAAATTATAACTATTATTATTATTATAATAATGAAACTAATAATAATAATATTAATGATAATAATATTAATAACAATAATAATCATATTAAAAGTAATCTTGTAAAAAAATATAAACAATATAGGTGTTATTATTTTAAAACTTGTATTTAACTAGCTTTAGCATAAAATAATAACATTTTAAAACTTCAGGGTCTAAAGTGTAAATTAGCTAAAACTAAAAACAAAACTTTAAGTTCTTGTTGTTAATTTTAAAAACTACAGGGACTATATTTGTAAAGTTCATAAAACCTTATTGTTTCCCCCTTTTTGACCCCGGCTTTCCGGCGGCCGGCGGGCATAACTCCGGCGCGGCGCCGGCGGGTCCAAACCCTTCGAAAACAACTCGGAATTCGATCCAAATCGATGCCATTCACTTTGGGAAACCGTTTCAAACCTTTAGTGATGAATTAATTCGACATTACAAGCTGTTATTAGTGCAAATCAATTCGAATAACCGAAGCTTTAAACATCATATTCGTTCAGGTATTAACACACAATAATAATCTAATTAATCACACCTACACGATCGTTTAACTGTACCTAAACTTTACACATCGTAATTTTACCTGAAAAAAACAGAATCATCATCATCAATCAACATCTTCATTTCGAACCAACGGCTTAGTCGAACTCCATCTTCTGGGCAACTGAAATCGCAATTGATAAAGGGCTATTACTCCTTATTACCTAAGGATGCTACACTCGAGTTTAATTTGGTTGTCACTAACGTTTGTACATCGAACGAATCAAGTCTCTGGTCGCGGCTGTCCTTCAAGCCTTGTCATCGAAATCAAACAACATCCGGGTAATTAATCATACATAATAACTCGAAATCACATAGGGAACAAAAGCCCTAATGTTAATTGGATTAAATCGCACGATTTGATGTTCAATTGGAGGCAAATCGATTCTAGGGTTCTTGAGGAATTGGGGGTTTTCTTTGGTTATTGAATTTGTAAATTATCTCTTCGAATCTTAACAGATTCGGGCCTTAGCCCAGTTGGTTGCTACTCTCTACCATTAAACCTGAGGTCTGGGGTTCGAACCCAGCCTCCGGCATTTATTTTTTTAGCCATTTATAATATATTTTTTTTAAACTTTATAAATTATACTAAAGTGTAATAAATCAAAGTAAAAATTAATTTATAATTAAAACATTTCAGAAATTATTAAACTAATTTTTAAGGTTTTAAAAACTTATGATTTCAAATTAATTACTTTATAAAAGATAACAAAGATTATTGGAAACATTAGTAATTATTTTATGTAATTGAAATGTTATAAACCTATTATGGTTCAAATGTGGATTATTCTAAACCGTTATAAATCTATATGTACAATTATTCAAATAGTTATTTAATGATTAATTATTCATTTATTCATTTAATCATGTTATATATAATTAGTAATAACATTATTTCTTAAACTTTATTTAAGTTTGTGGGACTTATAAAATAACATAAATTCTCTATTATTTCTTTATTATTGTTTTAAAGCTTTGATATTGTAAGACTTTTACAAAGATTATTTAAAACGTTTAAAAACATTATAAAATTATAGTTTAAGGTCATTTAAAGTAAATATTAAATAATTACTTTTATCAAATTTTAAATAATTAATTATTGAATTATTCATCTTTTTTCACATATCATATTTAATCATTATTAATTCAATAAGTTAAATCATTGAATTCTTATTTATAATTGCTTGATTCCAACATTATAAACCCAAACCATAAACGATTGTTTTATTTTATTTTGCTTGATTTGTTTATTAAAAATCCCCAAATTCCCAATTGAAACCCTAGTTCACGTTTATTTGTTAATCTTACCTTTAAACTTAACATTGAAATATATATACATTAGGTATCTTGTATAAAGGAATCGTTGGAGCATCATTAATTTCTTATTATCATCTTATTTGATCAAGTGAGTATTTCCATACCCCTTTTTGCTTATTTTCACACTTTGGGGTGAAACATGTTAACTTATACTATTGCACTTGTAAACTTATTTGAGACTTGTAAACCTATGGCAATTCATCTTGTAAAGTTGTGGTTAGTTGAACTTTTGTGGTTACCATGTTATGGCGTTATATGTACAATCATTAACTATTGCTAGCCCAGCGAAGTCATAGATCTATGGGTAAGACAAGCCTGCTTTGGTTGATCCAAGTACACTTAGCTGATCGTATATACTTTTAAACGTTTGAGACTTGTAAAACTTTGTCGAGGTTTGATTGTTGCATTGTTCATAACATCCCTAATCACTTTATTCACTAACTTATGACTTGAATTGTCATCTTTTATATACTTATGTATTGAAAACTATGGAATGCTCACCAACATTTTTATGTTGACCTTTTATTTTTAACATGTTTCAGGTATACCCCAAGTTTATGTTCTACTCTTTGAAGCTTATTGCATCTAGGATTGGACATAGAAATAAAATGGATGATCATGTTATTTGTAACATTTGTATATGATGTATTCTTTGTTGAAACATTTGTTTGTAATGTTATTAATGAAACTTATGAATAATATATTTGGGATTAATAAATAGCGTTATGTGGCTGTGAACAATCGTAACCCTCACATCTCGACGTTTCCGCCGTCAAGGTTGGGGTGTGACATGCAATGCCGGTGTTGAGGAATTAAAGGCTCGGGATGAGCTATAAAATTGTACCTTAAATGAGGAAAAAATTCTAAATTATTTGTCAATCGGCTAAATATATTGATCAAATGTTTTGATCCAAATCATATTTGACTAAAAATAAGTTAATTTAAAATATGTAATGGATTAATTCAAAGTGGGTAATGCATCAACTTCATAGACAAGTTTTCAAATATATATACAATAAAAATTTTATAACTTTTTTGGCCCATCGAGAGATTGGGCTATGGAGTCGCTCCTTCCCCTCCCTTGCCCTCCATTGCTTATAGGAAAAATAACATTGAATAAATTGCTTATAGGAAAAATAACATTCTATAAATTTAATATATAAGAACTTATATAAATAATAAAATCATACATAAAGGATGTACTAGCGGGAAGTTTGCGCGATGCTGCGGCGGTAGAAAAAAATTTACAATGTGTTTTTCATAAATATTTGCATTTAGTGTGTAAGAAAATGAAAGAACTTTTCAATTTGAAGTGATATGAAGAAACTTTTGACCGTATACATGTAGAAACTTGACTTTAGATGATCATATAATATAACGTGGTTGTTACAACATGTACCTACACTATACATCATGTTTGGTTGTTAAGCTCTCCTTAACTGTAAGGCCCCGTTCCCGGGACGCTTACAGATGGATCCTTATCGCACAAAAAACATATAATTACATTTTACTTTCATAAATCGTTGCAGCGGAAACATTAAAAACAACGTTTTCATTTCATCAAAATACTGTTGCAAAATAATACAACCATTCCTTTTACAATATCATTTTACAATTCATTACAAAAGCATGATAAATATTGGATGTCATCCAAAATACGCTGAGTAGCCGCCCCGTGCCATCCTCAGCAACATACCTGCCAACTAGAAACACATCAAAGTCAGTGTTGCTGAGTGAGTTCTAGTTTTAATAATAAAACATACTTTACATCATTTATAAAACCTTTTGTTACTTTAGTAAGCGATCACACAACCTACATACACATAGATAATATCATTATTATCTTCATCCTTCATTCATACTTTAACTTACGTTCGTACATACGTTCTTACTTTCATTCATTCGTTAATTATTAAATCTTTTCCATTAACAACACCATGAACTTTACCCTTCATGCTCATGGTACTGGACCTAGGCCTATCATAGACCTTCTATAACGGTGCACAACACCTCATGGTCACAGTACCTAAGGTAAGGTTCAGGATCATTACATCTGTTACATTCTTGATTCATTAAACATCGCACGGTACATTATCATTCGCTTCTTCGTTATAACATCTTTTCTTACGTTCGCTCATTTCATACATTTCGCACTTTCGCATCATCGTACCCGAAGTACATATCGCACGGATCGCACGCATAAGGAAGCTAGAATCGCACGATGTTAGCCAAGATCGCACGCTACATACACCACATGAGTTAGCCAAAATCGCACGCTACCCTTATGCTTTCCATCGCACATACCGCACAAATCGCACCATCGGAGTGGTCACCAAGACCGACTCCCCCTGTGTGTGTGAGAACTCTTGGGGTTTAGCCAGAATCGCACGCCGTCTCATGGGTTAGCCAAGATCGCACGCTACATCAGCAACATGGGGCAGCAAAAATCGCATGCTACATAGCACACAGTAAATACCACATCGCACGTATCAGAGCAGTTACCAAAACTGAACTCCCTACTGTGTCTATGTCCCCTTATGAGTAAGCCAAGATCGCACGTTATAATACACACACAGTTGAGCTAACGAATCTCAATGAGTCGTGAACCTCCTTTCTTCTTTCGCAAGCCATCCTTACTCTCATTTGTTCGTTCATGCTTGCATTCATTCATTATGTTCCTCTTTTCATTATCTTCCACTTTACATTACATAATACTTTCGTTACATTCATTAACATACATCGCACAACCACGGGAAGATAATCACACATAACAATAAGGAACATAATAACATATAACATCATCACACACGACAACATCATACATACATAACATACATCATGCACAATCACACGACATCAAACATCACACGAATCACGCGCATCGCGTCACACATAACTATAAGGCATCACACGTCAGCATGCATCGCATCATCATCATCATCAGCTCGTCATCATAAATCAAAAACATCACACACATGCCCGACATAACGTCTATGACCTTGAAAGTCAACTTACACGAACCTACGGGAACCTCCCGAGTCAAAACCCATAACTGCACATTCCCTCGAAAGTCATAAAATAAACCGTTGTTCTTTCGGGCGTATGAACCCTACTTGGGCGTATGGACACCCTCCAGTCGCATGGCCTTCCGGGCGACTGAACACTTAGGCGAATGGACATCAGGCGAATGGACCCTATGCGAATGGACTATGGGCGAATGGACATCTATGCGTATGGACTCTCAGTCGCATAGCTTTCATGCGTATGGCCTTCAGTCGTATGACTTCAGGCGTATGGGCTTCAGTCGCATATTCTTCGTGCGAATGAACCTCAGTCGCATGGCCTCCAGGCGCATGGACTTCAGTCGCATAACCTTCGTGCGAATGAACCTCAGTCGCACACTCCTTCAATTTCATTCCTTGTAGACACATGAACTTCAGTCGCATGACCATCATGCGTATGGACCTCAATCGCATGGCAATCGTGCGCATGGACCTCAGTCGCACGCCAATCGGTCGTATAGCCTCCAATCGTACTGCAGTCGGTCGCCTAGCCCTAGCTGATGCAGAATGTAGTTCATCCCGACTGCAGCCGACGGTTTTCGGCCTCAAACCTCTTCCAAACCTCTTTTAAGCTCACATCAACCATCCTAAACCTTAGGGAAACATACCACGACCTCATTCAAGCATAACCATGCAAGAAATCAAGCCCCAAACGTATCAAACACATACACACATGCATAAAAATGGGTTTTCACCCAAAAACTCGAAAAAGGGTTTTCAGATGTGTTCCAGCCCCAAAATCAGTTGAAAACGTGTAAAAGAGGGGTCCTAGAACTCACACAAGCGTTCCCGTCGAGTAGAGCTTCGATTTGACCCGCTACAAGATGATTTCCACGCTCGAATCCACCCAAACCAAGCTTTTCTCCTCTTTTTCTCCTTCTCTTCTCCTCTCCTCTCTTCTTGGCTGAAAAATGGCAAGAATGGGGTGCTCTCCCCCTTTTATACTCCCATTCTTCGAAGTTATTCTCGTTGGCGAGTTTGGTCCCTCGACTTTGGACTTTATTTCTTTTTCTTCTTTCGTCGGCTTCAAAGGAAATTTCCGGGCGTTACAAGTCCACCCCCCTTATATAGGTTTCGTCCCCGAAACCTGTTATTCCTTAAACCGTCGCGAGCAATATTGTCTCATCTCTTTTCCAGTCTCCCACCTGGAGTACAATCGATCTACGTCGTTTATCCACACACGACTTATTTTCTATCTCTGGCTACCTCCATCAATGCTTTGACCCTTTCGAGCTTCTCGGTCGTAGCCTCGATCCCCTCAATACATTCCACATGACATTTGGTACTCGGCCCTCACTTGTAAACAAGTAAGGCATTTAATCTCGTACTCCACCATATCGCTCTTCATGCATTTTCCTACCACCGCCATCGAAATCACCTTCGGAGTCGTCGTGACTCAATCACCTTAAACCGTCACCGTGATCCCGTCGGGTGCCGTCAACCATATCATGTCTTTTGCGACACACAATGTTCGCTCTGTAGTCCGCCAAACAATCCACTCTTAAGACTACATCGAATGGTGTATCTATATTCTTACCACTAACAGACAATTTAGCACAGAAAGCAACAGGAATAATACTTTTACTAGCGCCAGCATTGAATAACACAAGGCTAAGGATTTATTTACTAGGAACATACCTGACACAACATCGAAGTACGTCCTAGCTTCCTCTGATCTTCTTCACTCCCGAACCTTCCGCCCTTGGCTTCTTACAGTCCCTGCTCATGTGGCCAATTTCTCCACAATTGTAACACCTCATAGTACCACATTCTCTAGACACATGACCAGGCTTCCCACACTTGAAGCAAGTGTTTGGTCCCCTTTTGCATTCTCCCGAATGCTCCATCCCGCATTTACCACATCTATCCGACTCCACACCAGGTGTGACCACACGACAGTCATCCCCCCGTGCATGCTTATTATTCGTCGGGACACCACCCCTTCCAGTCCTCTTCCCACTCCAGTTCCTGTCTCCATCATCCTTCTCACTCACCTCCTCCATCGCAGTCCTTTCATCGTACAACCTTCCCGCCAAGTCAATTACCGACCTAAACGTGCTCGGTCGGGCAGCGATCATGTGCCTGCGGATGTCCACCGGCATGCCCTGAATGTACCTCTTGATTTTTCGCGAAAGAGGTGTCATTTGATCCGGCATTAGCCGTGCCATTTCGTTGAATTTAGTAGTGTATTGCTATTGCGTCATTGTTCCCGCTTCCAGCATCAGGAAGTCTCTTTCAACTTTATCCTTCTCACGGTGAGGACAGAACTCCTCAATCACCAGCCTCTTCAACTCTGCCCACCTCATCCTCCCGATAGCCCTGCTTCCCTCAACTTGGACAATATTGTCCCACCAACACAGAGCTGAGTCCAAAAAAAAGAGTGGGCATCAAACTTTAACTTCTGGTCTTCCCGACACTCGCTGATATTTAAAACAACTTCCATTTTCCTCACCCATCAGTGAGCAGCAGCTGCAGTGCCATTGCCATCAAAAGTAGGGGGCTTGTAGCGTTGAAACGCCCCATACTTACAGCCTCGTGCCGCCTCCGGCGCAGGCTCTTCTTCCTCCTCTTCGTCATCATCAGAGAGAACCGTTTCAGGCTATGGTTGCTCCCGTCCTCCCGAGGACCTGTTCCTCTCTTTCCTCTCTTTCCTCTGTCCTTCCTTTACAGCCTTAATCAATTCGGTCACCACAGACGGTAGGATCATCTGCAAGACCTGATGCACTTCCTCCACGACCGCCTCTCTCATCGAGGCCCTCTGATTAGCATTCTCATCAACGCCCTCAGGATGAGGGGTCTCGGGTTCCTCATGAACCGCCTCTTCGGCCCTTGGCCTTCCTCTTGTGACCCGTGGTTCACCACCACGTCCACCACCACCTCCACCACGAGAAGCTTTCAAAGATCTACCACCGGCCATTATCTATTAAACTGAAAGATTCAAACACCAACACGGTCATTCAAGGGAACAGCTCAGTTTATGTCAAGTATAGTAAGTCTCTAATTACAGTGGCCAGTTGTGATTAGCCACTTACTTTACTCTTCATACCCTAAGCATTACCTGTCCTGACTACATCAGTATCTAAATCTACCAGCAACACATAAACCATATAACATGCGCACATAATACCGGTTAACATTACGAAAATACCCGATGGCACGCAGCTACTCAGATTGGCATCCCATTCCTTTTCCGTCCCATTTTCAATTTAAGTTAAGGTTCATTTTGAAAATTTACCCATTTCGCTTAAACTTTGCCTCTGATACCAACTTGTAAGGCCCCGTTCCCAGGATGCTTACAGTTGGATCCTCATCGCACATAAAACATATAATTATTCATAGATCGTTGTAGCGGAAACATTAAAAACAACGTTTTCATTTCATCAAAATACTTTTGCAAAATAATACAACCATTCCTTTTACAATATCATTTTCCATTTCATTACAAAAGCATGATAAATATTGGATGCCATCCAAAATACGCTGAGTAGCGGCCCCGTGCCATCCGCAGCAACATACCTGCCAACTGGAAACACATCAAAGTCAGCGTTGCTGAGTGAGTTTTAGTTTTATCAATAAAACATAATTTACATCATTTATAAAACCTTTCGTTACTTTCGTAAGTGATCACACAACCTACATACACATAGATAATATCATTATTATCTTCATCCTTCATTCATACTTTAACATATGTTCGTACATACGTTCTTACTTTCATTCATTCGTTAATTATTACATCTTTTCCATTAACAACACCATGAACTTTACCATTCATGCTCATGGTACTGGACCTAGGCCTATCATAGACCTTCTATAACAATGCACAACACCTCATGGTCACAATACCTAAGGTAAGGTTCAAGATCATTACATCTGTTACATTCTTGGTTCATTAATCATCGCACGGTACATTATAATTCGCTTCATTCGTTATAACATCTTTTCTAACGTTTCGCTCATTTCATACATTTCGCACTTTCGCATCATCGTACCCGAAGTACATATCGCACGGATCGCACGCATAAGGAAGCCAGAATCGCACGCCGTCTCATCGGTTAGCGAAGATCGCACGCTACATCAACCACATGAGGCAGCCAAAATCGCACGCTACATAGCACACAGTAAATACCACATCGCACGTATCGGAGCAGTTACCAAGACTGAACTCCCTACTGTGTCTATATCCCCTTATGAGTAAGCCAAGATCGCTCGTTATAATACACACACAGTTGAGCTAACGACTCTCAATGAGTCGTGAACCTCCTTTCTTCTTTTGCAAGCCATCCTTACTCTCATTTGTTCGTTCATGCTTGCATTCATTCATTAAATTCCTCTTTTCATTATCTTCCACATTACATTACATAATACTTTCATTACATTGATTAACATACATCACACAACCACGGGAAGATAATCACACATAACAATAAGGAACATAATAACATATAACATCATCACACACAACAACATCATACATACATAACATACATCATGCACAATCACACGACATCAAACATCACACGAATCACGCGCATCGCGTCACACATAACTATAAGGCATCACACGTCAGCATGCATCGCATCATCATCATCATCAGCTCGTCATCATAAATCATTAACATCACACACATGCCTGACATAATGTCTATTACCTTGAAAGTCAACTTACACGAACCTACGGGAACCTCCCGAGTCAAAACCCATAACTGCACATTCCCTCGAAAGTCATAAAATAAACCGTTGTTCTTTCGGGCGTATGAACCCTACTTGGGCGTATGGACACCCTCCAGTCGCATGGCCTTCTGGGCGACTGAACACTTAGGCGAATGGACATCAGGTGAATGGACCCTATGCGAATGGACTATGGGCGAATGGACATCTATGCGTATGGACTCTCAGTCACATAGCTTTCATGCGTATGGCCTTCAGTCGCATGACTTCAGGCGTATGGGCTTCTGTCACATATTCTTCGTGCGAATGAACCTCAGTCGCATGGCCTCCAGGCGCATGGACTTCAGTCACATAACCTTCGTGCGAATGAACCTCAGTCGCATACTCCTTCAATCGCATTCCTTGCAGACACATGAACTTCAGTCGCATGACCATCATGCGTATGGACATCAGTCGCATGGCAATCGTGCGCATGGACCTCATTCGCACGCCAATCGGTCGTATAGCCTCCAATCGCACTCCAGTCGGTCGCCTAGCCCTAGATGATGCAGAATGCAGTTCATCCCGACTGCAACCGACGGTTTTCGGCCTCCAACCTCTTCCAAATCTCTTTTAAGCTCACATCAACCATCCTAAACCTTAGGGAAACATACCACGACCTCATTCAAGCATAACCACGCAAGAAATTAAGCCCCAAACGCATCAAACACATACACACATGCATAAAAACGGGTTTTCACCCAAAAACTCGAAAATGGGTTTTCAGATGTGTTCCAGCCCCAAAATCAGTTGAAAACATGTAAAAGAGGGGTCCTAGAACTCACACAAACGTTCCCGTCAAGTAGAGCTTCGATTTGACCCGCTACACGACGATTTCCACGCTCGAATCCACCCGAACCAAGCTTTTCTCATTTGTTTCTCCTTCTATTCTCCTCTCCTCTCTTCTTGGCTGAAAAATGGCAAGAATGGGGTGATCTCCCCCTTTTATACTCCCATTCATCGAAGTTTCTCTCGTTGGCGAGTTTGGTCCCTCGACTTTGGACTTTATTTCTTTTTCTTCTTTCGTCGGCTTCAAAGGAAATTCCCGGGCGTTACATTAACTTTTATTACACCCATTCCCAAAACTGTTTTTCTAACAACAAGCTTTAGTTCCCATTTGGTTAAATGTTGAAACAAGATCTACTGCAATAATGAAAAATGATGTCTCATATCCGTTTAAAAGACTACCAAATCTCCTATTTTTATCTTCATATGACGAACGCACGTTAGAAGAAATGGGTTGAACTTCAACAATTTAATTTAAATTGTGTTAGCCGGTTTCAGGCATCTTGGTCCATTGACCATAATACTAACATAATATAATAGGATATTATCCATAAAAAAAGCTAAAAGCTACCAAGAAACTTTTAATTATATAAACAATCCACAAATTATCAAGTGGCATACCATGGCAAACCCAACCTGGGAATGTAACAAACTTTAGAATTTTAAAAAGTTGTCATAGAAGTTAAAAATAGAATAACTTACTGGTCAAATGCAAATGACGGCTTCTTTGATTTTCTCTCTATCTCCAGCTATTTTCTCTCTCTCTTTGCACAGATGGGGAAAAAAGAAAAAAAGGGACTGTGAGCGTATATAGGTAGGAATTTTAATTTTTGGGACTTGAAAATATGTTGTGCTTTAAGAGTTGTACATTATTCTTATGGACTTGTAAAATTCTTAAATTGTACCTTTTAAAAATTATCAAAATAGATTTATATAGAATAAATTAACAGACTTAATGTATTATTAAAAACCACCCAATTGATTGAATATGAGAATATAATAAGCGTACACATTGATGATGAACTTAGACTTTTAGAAATTAGTATAGTACAAGCATTTCTAAAATCTCTCAGACTACAGATCACACCCCCAAACAAAATAGTTTCTTTGTTTTAGTTTTGTTTTGCTCTTTACATTCACTAATAATTGCAATGATAAATATCTCTCAACGGAATGATAATTACATCATATTAGTTATCAGAGCTTCTTTTGATGGTGCCTGCATTAATCAACAAATACTATCCAAAGACAAAATTAAAATAACTTTTAGGCAAAAAAACATTATAATCTTTCTAACTTTACTTTGAAATAAACAATTTACCCAAGAAAATATGAGTAATTGTAGCCACAAGAACACTAAAATTGCTCCCAAAAATACCTTAAACCGTATTACTATTGCTATAGATAAATATATTATATTGTTAATATACCTTCAAACCCACCAACTTTGGTAGTACTATGTATGCATTTCTAACATAAATAAATGGATAAAATATAATTACTTGTATAACATATTGACTTGCGTATGTTCCAATTACAGTGGGACTCTAACCTGGTCAGCAAAGTAAATGAAAAGACGTAAGAGCTTTAGTTGCCTAGAACATTCTAAAAGTTGAAAAAGAAAAAGGAGATCATGATAATTGTCAAGCGCCACTATTAAAGATATCATCGTTTAGCACCAAACAATGACACTTACCTCAACAAAAATGATGCTTTATTCAAAGCCAAATCTTGACAACTTTTTGGATCAACCGGGTTCAAAATTGATGAATTGCAAATTCAACCACTTACTGAAAATGTTTTGCTTGCTTTAAGAAATAAATAACATAAATGGGTTGATATTGACAAATGTTGTCTAAAGTGGATCCTTAATGCATAGAATCTCCTAAAATGATTTCTTCGAAATCATATGGATTTAATAATTAATACAATAACATATAGTTTATGACTTTTTGCAATCATGTTTAATGTGGTATTCAGGGAGAATGTATTTTAACTATGATTCACTAATAAAACTAAGATTAGCTAAGATTCTTAAAGTTTGATGCTATTTGGCATACACAAGAAATATCATATTAACTATGATTCACCATAACTAACTAAGAGTGCTCTATACTAAGTAAGATCAACTATGATTGTTCAAGTTTGGATATGGTGTCTATCGTTCACTATGTGTTGGCAATGGTTCACCAAGATTAACTAAGTTTGACCAACCCAACTAAAATATTTCCATGAAAGAACACACAAAACTAACAGAGGTTGGATATGAGCATTATGTAAAAGCTAATGAAGCCTCCTAGCATTGCATAAACACACAAAAATTAATCCTAGAGACAACCCAACTAAGACCAAAACATAAAAGGCCAAATTAATATCTTCCCATGAAAAAATAAAACACTACAAAAGTGGAACCTGCATGTCGCATTCATAAGTCTTTACATATTTTAGTCAATTAAATCCTTAACAATTTCAATTCACAAAAAATGATTGCTAGTTTGCTAATAAGTTGTATAGATCTTTTTTCACTACAATGTTACAAGTTATCAGTATCAATGTTAAACCTAAAAATTATTCGAGTATAATTATCATATCATACCTTCTTATCTTGGTATCTTTTCACGATTCAGATGTTTTCATCTCTAACCATTCAAAGCACAGTGTAATATTTTCTTTTGATCTCAATGAGATGTGATATGAACTGGCTTGTTTGAATGCCTATGTATTTAAGCATTGTTGCTCTCCAAGCACAATACTTACTATGATAATCATGCTCTAACAGCAATAACTTTGGCATGATGTATTGGTTAATTTCTACACAATGTTAAGCATCTCGGTGAATACAGAAAAATGATGATGTTGCAGACATACACTTGTCTCAGTGTGCTTGCCACATTGGCTGTTATCTATCATGCATTTAGTAGTCTGTGTGGTGCTTCTTATCAACATGGGTTGGTGATCAGTTTACTAATACATTGATAAAAACTCTGAAATCTAAACTAATATGTTGATAAAAGCTCTCAAGATTAACAACTTGAAACCAGCTAGGTTAATTTAAAGCAAAGGATGTGTGATTCATTAATTAAACTTTTAAACTATGAAATGATGTATTGGTTAGTTTCTAGAAAGAAATTAAAAACATCCTTATAAATAAAATTAAATTTCGTAAACTCTATTCGAGCTTTAGAAACTAAACAATACATTATAAATAAGATTAAATTTTATAAACACTATTAAATAATAGAAAGTTATAAACATTATGATATATTTGAAAAACCTAAACAATACCTTATACTAAGCATATGCTTTAACAACAATAAAATTGGCATAATGTATTGGTTAGTTTCTAGACAAAAAGTTATAACTGTCCCTGTAGAAAAGAATAAGTTGGACAAATAGTATTAGAGCTTTAGAACCTAAACTATAACTTATAAACAAGCTTAATTTTATAAATGCTATTAAGCAGCAAACAATAAAAGGTTATGAGCATTATAATAAATCTCATAAACCTAAACAATACCTTATAATAATTATGGTTTAACAACAATAAAATTGGCATGATTGTCAGGACCGTGTACGCACGGAATAATAACAGATTCTGCGTTTATACCGAATCAAATAGTGCGGAATCCTATTTGATTGGCGATCCAATCAGTGAGAACAATTACCCGATCGATATATCTAAACGCTATGAACGAATAGAGATCGATCAGGAATGATCTATGAACTTGGACAGGCTGTTTTAGACGTTCTAGACGGCTAGGGTTCTTATGTTTTCAATTCTTCTGTTTTTCCACGAATTAGGTGGTATTTATAGGTTAGGGGTTTCCAATCGTACGACTGAACCATTAGCATGGTTCAGTCGTGCCATTGAATCGTGCGATTAAGTCATACGCACGACTGAAGGTTCAGTCGTGCGACTGAGTCAATCTTATGTCTCATTCGTACGACTGATCCAGTCTCCTAGTTCAGTCGTGTGACTGGTCCATAAGCATGATGTATTCATGCGTATAGTCCATGAATTATTCCTTAATATCTTACTTAAAATGATTAAAATGTACTTAAAAGTGTTAAATTGTGTTTTCAGGTGTTTAAAAGGGCAAGATGGACAAAAGGAGCATATTTAACAAGAAATTGAAGTGATCCGAGCTTTGGACTCCAAGCATGGGGCCGTGCCTCATTAAGGACGCCCCCATTCCTTGCAAGAAACACACCCCTATGCTAAATTAACACACCTCCGTGCTTGGACATCTGACAAGGACGAAAGCACTATCCCCTAAAAGTAGACATTGGGCCGTGCCCCATAAGGCACGGGGCCGTGCCCCATAAGGCACGGGGCCGTGCCCCACCTCCAACACGGGTCGTGCCCCACCTCCAACACGGGGCCGTGCCCCATTTAGCACGGGGCCATGCCCGACACAACCTGCATGTACGAGCCGACCAACTTTCGTAAGCATTGTACTAGCACGGGGCCGTGCCTTTTAGGCACGGGGTGTCACACCCCCGCTAAAAGCGGAAACACGGGGATATAACGAGACCGGGATCGTCATAACACATGGTAAGAGATAGAGAGCAATATAAATAAATGATGACAAGCGTGTCATGACGACACCCGACAACAAGGGGACTTGTGTCGTGTTTAGTCAATGTTCACGACAACATAGCCATAAGCAACATGATAATGATAACACATAATCACATAAGATGAAATTGTAAATGTTAATTCCCATAACCCGGGAACAAGTTTCAAATGTTGATAATTGTTTACAAGAGTTAACATTGTTCAAAAGATTGTTTATCAAAAAGAGCTAAGTCCCAATATGCATCCTAGGGTCTCCACTAAGGCAGCACACCTAGATTCCTGGACTTGCATGATCACCTGAAAAGATATGCTTAAAACGGTCAACATAATTGTTGGTGAGCTCGCAGGTTTATGTAATAAAAATGTAAGTGATGCTGTATAATGTAAGCGTTGCGGAATACCGTGAATACAGTTATATACACAAGTAAATATCACATGACATGAGCTTTGCAACCAAACCTAGAAACGTACACAAAGAAATTGTCGGCATATATTCACCCAAGGGCCCGTTCCTGGCTACTGATGGTACCAACTAGTATACCATCGAACGAGGGTGGGGGTGTCAACCCAGTAGTACTACCAATACCTAACCATCGGTTCCCACACTGGAATTAAATAGTTGCAAAGATAGAACCACACAGCAGACCCAAGCATGTATCAAATAATACTTGCAACACAGTATCACGTTGATTCCTTGTATGTAAAATGTATGTAAGTTGTACAGCATTGAAATTGAGTAAGCATACTTTTCCCCCAAGTTGTAAATGATTGAAATATTGTATAAGCGTAAAAAGGGGCCACAAAACTCACTTGTTAGGTGGTAAGTATGTATGAGCAATGTATCCCAAATGTTGAATGCAAATAAACAGTCAAACACCTATTGACAGTTATTGTAAAGCATTAATGATATGATATATGTATAAGCGCGCAATACGAAAGATACAAAAGGAAATCAAGGATTTTAATCTTTTTTTTCTAAATAGCTGAAAGAACGAAAACTCTTCCTTCCAGTCTAGGTGTGAAGTTCATCCTATCAACAGGTGGAAGCCGCTCTGTTGTCAGGTTGTCTCCTGCCCTTACATTTTACCAGGCTAATGAAGATGACTTCCCTTGCATGGGTCGATTCGGGTCGTATCGGCTGGGTCGCGTATAACACACACAGACTGACACACGTACTAGATCTTATGTAGATCCAAGTACAAGACATCGTCGCCATTAATGATGATGTTTTAAGTAAAAGTCTCGTTGTTATTGAAGAAGCATTGAATAAGTGTCAATATTTTTAAGTCAATTGATCGTTGTAAAGCGTTAGTTCAATTTGTTTAAAATAGTATGTGTGCCCTTTCTCGCGTTGACTTTAATCTTTGTGGCCGAACAATGGCATTATTGTGTTAATGTTACCTCAACATCACACGACTTACTCACACCACGCACAAGGGATCAAACACAACAATTTCAGTCGCATAACAAGGCCAGACGCACGACTCAACCTCCATTCGTGCGAATCAACCCTCAATCGTGCGAATCAACTTCATTCGTACGATTGAGCCTTCATTCGTATGACTGGCCTTCAGTCGTACCACACAACACCCAATCGCACGACTCAACCTCCATACGCACGAATCAACCTTCAATCGTGCGAATTAGCTACTTTCATACGATTGAACCTTCATTCGTGCGATTGGACTCCAGTCGTGCGAATCACGCACATTCGCACACATTCAGTCGGTCACCTGACTCAATCGCACACAATCACTCAATCGCATGACTCAATCGCATACACTCACTAAGTCGCGCAACTCAGTCGCACGACATGCCTAGTCGCACAAATCAGTCGCGCGATTGACTCAGACGCATGATCTAGTCGCACGACCCACTCAGTCGCACGACTCAATCGCATGGATGACCCAGTCGCCTGATCTGCAGAATCGCGACTGTGGTCGGGGGTGAGCAGCCCCCGAGCTACTCTTAACACGGGTTTTACACCACTAGGACTTCCAGAAACACTCAACAAACATACACAAACATGAAACACAAGCAAAGAGACCTCACACGCACCCATACGACCTTGTGTGTTCGGGTTGAACCTGAACACCCGAAACCCTAGTTTTGGACAGCCGTGAAATGGCTAGAAAACGGGCAAACAAAGACAACTACCTGCTAGAAAGGGGTAGTCTAAGCTGTAGACGGTGTCAAGACGAAGAAAACAAGACCTCTCGGGTTGGATTTGGTGCAAGAATGGTGATTTTGTGTGTGTAGAGGATGAAGATGAAGAAGATGGTGATAATGAGATGCTAGGGCTGGTAAGAGGGTATTTATACCCAGCCCAAGTTTGCAAAATTACAAGTTTAGTCCTTGCACTTAACCCCCGAGTTTTCCCAAATTTGGTTCGGTTGAAAAACGACTTTGTTAGATGTTTTATTATAATTGTAAAAGTTCATTTAATGTTGTCATGACATAAGAAATGGTTATATTAAAAACATTTATTATATTTATAAAATGATATATTTGACGTTTTCAAAAATGAAAGTTTTAAAAGTCCTTTTTAAGGTTAACATATGGTTATAACGAATGCACACACAACGATAATAACGCACACATAATATCCACATATAGAGTCAAATAGAAATGAGGAATGACCGATCATAGAATAGATAACGGACAAACACGTTAATTGACGGACCTTAAAGTGACGGATGTCACACGGGGCCGTGCTTAAACACTCCGGAAAGCCTATAAATAGAAGCCTAAGTTCACCATTTTTGGTAAGCTTTGGTGGGAGAGTTACTCTGCAGAATTCTCTCGGGAATCAAGACTTCAAGATCATTCGGAGGCTCGGGAGGTGCATACAACACTTGGAAGAAGCTTGGGATCATCTAAACGTCATCCATTGTGGATTATCGGTTTGATTGTTCCATTTCACCGATGATCACATATCTATCTTCTTTGTTATCTGTTGTTATGTTCAAGCTCATTATGAGCTAATTTCTATTTATCATCCTAATCGAATGAAACTTATGTAATTTTTGATGAACTAATTGTGTGATAAATATTATGTTAATGTTATGGTGGTCTTGGGAAAAATATTAATGGGTAGCATCTACATTTGAACGGGAATTTATAAATTTATGGTTTGTGATTGAGATTGTCATACAAGGTTGAAAACCGTATGATTAACTTTTATTCGCGAAACCGGTCTTCATAATAAATCCATGGCTAATGAACTAGAAATGGTTATTAAAAATCATATCACTTTAACTTTCTGATCATTTGCGGGTTCCCTTTTATTAGTTCGAAAACTTCAGTAATTGTTACGGTTTTCTAAAATTAATGGTATGTTAGGAAGGAACCTGATCAACTCTCTTTTTAACATTAAGTTATGTTTTCAGAATTCGTATGTCAAATAGGATACAAAAGATTCACCTACATTACTAGGACTTTGATCTGAGCAGTAAACTCAGCCTGACAGGATCAAGTCACTACGACAGCAGGATAGACAAGAAATCACGCCAGCTCATCTTTATAAACATTAACATAATTACATTAATCCATATCTTTAAATCACACCACCAATTCATCACGATTACATAAGTGGAGTCTAATTAGGATGATAACTTTTATTCCCTGGTTTTAAATCCAAACGCTTTAAATCTTAGTTTACTTTCTTTCTATTATTGTTTATTTTTAAACCCTAAAAATCTTTCCAATGCAAATTATCACTTTCTTTAAGAAAAACCAATTCTGATAGTCAAACATCAAGTTTGTTGAGTAGGCTAGGTGTGTTCACGGATTGATACTCAGTTCTTACCAACACTATATTACCACACGACAGGTACACTGCCTTTTGTGTGTGTGGTTTAGTATTAGTAATAACCAATTAAAACTGAATCTGTGTAATAAATCTTTATCAAAATTTATATACTATTTGCACCCATCAAGTTTTTGGCGCCGTTCCCGGGGACACACGGCAGTTTGAAATTCAAACTAAATTTTTGACTATCTTGCATATAACTTGTTAATATATTTTTGTTTAAACTTCATTTTTATTTTTAGGTAGTTTGCCTTAGTTAGTTATTTTCGCCTGATTCAGTTTATGCCTTAGTTAGTTTATGCTTCCTTAAGTTAGTGTATGTTCGATTCGTCTAGTTCTGTACTTGTTACACCTCTTCTGGAACCCGAACGACTTTTCCGTCAAAGATTGCGCAAAAGATCACAACAAGCAGCACCAGCCATTGAAGAATACATTTTGGAAGATACACCATCCGAAGAAGACATCGCAAACCAAGACGAGAAAATGAAGATGACACACTATGCCACATCGTCAATAGATGGTTATGAGTCTAGTGTTGTCCAACTAGCAATAGCGGCCAACAATTTCGAGATTAAGTCTAGTATTATCCAACTCATAGAAAACTCTGTTCAGTTCCATGGGTTACAAGACGAAGATCCTAATGCGCACATCTCACGATTCCTTCGTGTCTGTGCGACCTTCAAAATCAATAACAGTTCAGACGACACCATTCGACTAAGACTTTTTCCATTTTCACTTCGAGGCCGAGCCATCGATTGGCTTGATTCACTTCCGCCTGGTTCCATCACCACATGGTCGGAAATGGCTGAACAATTCCTTTTGAAATACTTTCCACCCGATCGCACTGCCAAACTAAGAAGCAACATCACAAGTTTCCGCCAAGATGACGATGAATCATTACACGCAGCATGGGAGAGATATAAAAGTCTCCTTCGGAGATGCCCACATCACGGACTTGATCTGTGGCTGCAGTGTCAAACCTTTTACGATGCAATCAGCGGAGCCCACAAGCAAGCGGTAGATCAAAGTGCGGGAGGAGATTTCGGAAGTGCCACGCCAACAGAAGCATATCAAGCCTTAGAAAGAGCAGCTAAGAAGAGCTTTGCTTACAATCCTTTAAGAACTAAACCCAGTTCTAAAGGTATTCATCAAGTAGACTCTGAAACCCTAATTGCAGCCCAATTAGAAGCTCTAACCAAAAAATTTGAACAACTGCAAAGCAAGCTAAAGAAAACTCCAACACGATGCAACACATGTGGAAATTCACACAAGACCAACGAGTGCCCACAAGGCATTATGATGGTTGAAGATGTTGACTACGTAGGAGGCCCAAACAACTCATACAATTCAAATTGGAGAAGCAACTCGAATTACAGAGATGCTGGCAACAACCAACAATCGTCTGGATTCAACCGAAGGCCACCTTACCAACAACAGAAACCATCATACCAAGGTCCAAGCAGTAGTAACCAAGACCGTAGAGCATCATCAATGGAAGACTTATTGCAACAATTTTTGTTAACCACACAAGCCACAGATGAGTACATCCGGAAATCTGATCGAAGAAATGAGGAGAGGTTCCAAAGAAACGAAGCTGACATCAAAAGCAACAAAGCATCATTACAGACCATAGAGCACCAAGTAGGTCAAATAGCACTACAACTATCTGAAAGACCTCAAGGAGCTTTGCCCAGCAACATTGTGACAAACCCTAATGCTCAAGTCAAAGCCATCACCACCAGGAGTGGCAAAATCACTCAAGGTGATGCACCCGCATTACAACCCATCCTTGAAGAAGTAGAAACTGAAACTCCAAGTAATGCGAGTGATAAGCAAAAGCAACCTGTTGTTATTGAAGAACCAGCAAAGAAATACGTTCCACCACCACCTTATGTTCCACCACCTCCATATCCAGGTCGTTTGAGACAACAAAGAATGGAGGCATAATATGGCAAATTCCTTGGGTTGTTCAAGCAACTCCACATCAATCTGCCCTTGGTGGAGGCCTTAGCACAAATGCCAAACTATGCTAAGTTTCTAAAAGGTGTCTTGTCAAACAAAAAGAAGCTGGAAGAGTTATCACACGTAGTTTTGAATGAGAAATGCTCTGCAGTTCTTCAAAACAAACTACCTCAAAAGATGACTGATCCAGGAAGTTTCACCATACCTTGCCTAATAGGAAATTTTTTTTGTCAGTAATGCGTTAGGTGATTTAGGTGCAAACATTAACCTTATGCCTTATGCGGTTTTTGAAAAATTAAACCTAGGTGAACCTAGACCTACCCGTATGAGCATCCAGTTAGCTGACCGTTCTGTCAAATATCCGAGGGGCATCATTGAAAATCTCTTAGTTAAAATTGACAAATTCGTATTTCCCGTCGATTTTGTGATCCTAGACATGGATGAGGACAAAAATGTTCCTCTTATCCTAGGTCGACCTTTCTTAGCGACTGCTCGAGCCCTCATTGATGTTTGTACAGGCAAACTCACGCTTAGAGTAGACGAGGAGGAAGTAAATTTTGATATAGGCCAATCCATGAAACACCCTCAACATCATGATGACTCACTCTATTACGTTGATGCTTGCGATTCGATCATAAGCCATCATTTGAAGGAAGCCCTTCAAAATGAAGCTTGTAACACTCAATTAATAGAAGTCCAAATCACCGAACCCATCTATGAGAACCAAATCATTCCAGAACTTGAAGTTGATGAAACATCATTTCATCAAGAAGCCTTTAAGATCATTTAGCAAGATTTATAACCAAAAGCCAAACCTTCTATCGAAGACCCTCCGGTCTTAGAGCTCAAAGAACTTCCATCTCATCTCGAATACGCTTTTCTTGAAAACACATCTCAACTTCTTGTCATAATCTCATCCGCCTTATCAATTGATGAGAAGAACAAGTTGCTCAATGTGCTTAAGGTACACAAACGAGCAATTGCATGGAAAATCATGGACATTAAGGGAATCAATCCATCCTTTTGCACTCATTTAATATTGATGGATGAGAACTTCAAATCCGTCATTCAACCTCAAAGACGTTTAAACCCGAGCATGCAAGAGGTGGTGAAGAAAGAAGTAATCAAACTGCTAGATGCCGGTTTGATTTACCCTATTTCTAATTCGCCTTGGGTCAGTCCCGTCCAAGTTGTTCCAAAGAAAGGAGGAATGATTGCTGTAACTACCGAGAAGAATGAGCTTATTCCCACTCGTACGGTTACAGGATGGAGAGTTTGCATAGATTATCGTAAACTCAATGACACCACTAGGAAAGATCACTTCCCTCTCCCTTTTATCGACCAAATGCTTGGGAGATTGTCTGGAAGAATGTTCTATTGTTTCATGGACGGTTTCTCAGGTTATTTCCAAATTCCTATTGCTCCCGAAGATCAAGAAAGACGACATTCACTTGTCCATATGGCACATTTGCATATCGGCGAATGCCCTTTGGATTGTGTAATGCTCCTGCTACATTTCAAAGATGCATGGTAGCAATTTTTCATGACATGATTGAACACTCAATGGAAGTTTTCATGGATGATTTCTCCATCTTTGGAAACTCATTTGAACAATGTCTTGAAAACCTGGAAAAGATGCGGGTTAGATTTGAAGACTCTAACCTTGTTTTAAATTGGGAAAAGTGCCACTTCATGGTTACGAAAGGAATAGTGTTAGGACACAAAATCTCTCGAGCGGGGCTTGAAGTCAATCAAGCCAAAGTCGACACTATTTCTAAACTTCCGCATCCCACAAACGTGAAAGACATCAGAAGTTTCCTAGGACATGCAGGATTCTACCGTCGTTTCATCAAAGATTTCTCAAAAATCGCTCGACCAATGACTGAACTTCTGGAGAAAGACGCGCAATTCGTATTTTCTGAGGAATGCATTAGTGCATTCAAATTGCTTAAAGAGAAACTGGTAACCACTCCAATCATGGTTTCCCCAGATTGGACGCTACCATTTGAACTCATATGCGATGCAAGCGATTTCGCGGTAGGAGCTGTATTAGGACAGAGGAAAGACAAGCAATTTCACCCAATTCATTATGCGAGCAAAACCCTAAACGACGCACAAGAAAACTACACTACCACCGAAAAAGAACTTCTTGCGGTAGTTTTCGCATTCGACAAATTCCGCTCGTATCTCATCCTTTCAAAGACAATTGTTTACACCGATCATGCAGCCCTTCGTTATTTGTTCAACAAACAAGATGCAAAGCCGAGATTGATTCGTTGGATTCTTCTTCTTCAAGAATTTGATATCAAAATTCGTGATAAGAAAGGAGCGGAAAATCTAACGGCTGATCATCTCTCGCGTCTTGAGGATTCAAGTCCTCCACAGGCCGAGGAAGCCAAAATAAACAACAATTTTCCTCACGAATTCCTTATGCACATTCAATCCTTAATCGATGAACATACTTGGTTCGCCAATTTTGCAAATTACTTAGCAAGCAGAATCCTCCTCAAAGGAATGACTTATCAGCAAAAGAAGAAGTTCTTTACTGATATCAAACATTACTATTGGGAGGACCCGTATCTGTTCAGAATCGGTGCAGACCAACTCATTCAAAGATGCGTATACGGAAGTGAAGCAGAACAAATTCTAAGGCACTGTCATGAAGGACCCACAGGAGGAAACCATGGAGCAACCTTGACAGCCAAGAAAGTATTCGACTCTGGATTTTACTGGCCCACGATTTTCAAAGATGCTCACAACATGGTACGCACCTGTGATGAATGTCAAAGAGCAACCAATATCTCAACATGGGATGAGATGCCTCAGAAACCAGTTCAAGTATGCGAGGTATTTGATATATGGGGTATTGATTTCATGGGGCCATTCCCGGTGTCATTTGGCAATCGTTACATCTTGGTAGCAGTTGATTACGTTTCAGAATGGGCTGAAGCTCAAGCCCTGCCTACTAATGATGCCAGGAACGTTGTCAAATTCCTTAAGAAACTATTTTCTCGTTTTGGTGCCCCCAAAGCTCTTATTAGTGATCGAGGAACTCATTTCTGTAACAATCAGCTTGAAAGAGCAATGGCACGTTATGGATCACCATCGGTTTACAACTGCTTATCATCCACAAGCGAATGGGCAAGCCGAAGTCACTAACCGAGGTATCAAACAAATCCTTGAGAAAACTGTAGGTCAAAATCACAAGGACTGGTCTACCAAATTAGATCATGCATTATGGGCTTTTCGAACAGCCTATAAGACTCCCATCGGCACAACACCGTTCAAACTAGTTTATGGGAAGTCATGTCATCTACCTGTAGAACTAGAGCACAAGGGCTTTTGGGCACTTAAAGCAGCAAACCTGGACCAAGACCTTGCAGGAAAGAATCAATTCCTACAAATTCACGAATTGGAGGAATTGAGGGAACAAGCGTACGAAAACGCTAGGGTTTACAAAGAAAAGACAAGGAAATTCCACGACGCTTGATTAAAGAGCACAAAACAGTTTCATGAGAACGTGTCTTGCTGTATAACTCTCGTTTATGTTTATTTCTCGGAAAACTGAAATCACGTTGGTTTGGACCTTATACGATCAAAAACGTGTTTCTGAATGGTGCCATTGAAATTTATAACCACACAGGTTTAAGTTTCAAACTAAATGGTTATCGTTTGAAACCGTATAACGATGGACCAACCAAGATCCCTTCGGAGGAGTTACACCTCCGCCCTGACGAAAACTAAGTGTGGGGAAGGGTCATGCCGAAGACCCGAAACTTAAACGCGGCACCTGTACATAAATTTTTCTCATTTTTTTTAGCAATTTTTAGGACTTCACAAGCACAAGCACGGGGCCGTGCCTCATCAAGCACGCCCCCGTGTCTCTGACAAATTCTTTCAAGATCTCCGCTGACGACTCTAGAATGTTGCAGGTCGAATTTAAGACGAATTTTTACAAGCACGGGGCCGTGCCTAGCCAAGCACGCCCCCGTGTTCACTTTCCACGACCTGTGTATAAATACCACACTTGTTCCATTCTTTTATCACACCCATTCCTGCTTAAAAACGTCTGAAAAAAATGAAAGAGTCAAATCACGGACGCTCAAACTAGAATCCTGCGAAGAAACCGCGTTCTGAAACTCGAGAGCCAACGACTCAAGAATATTTCTTCAAGATGCATGAATTAATCAAGCAACTGACTGACATGAACCTCGTTGCTTCCCAACGCTTAGCTGAACTTATCCAAAAAGTTCAACAGATGAGCAAGGAACTCATTTCCATTAACCGGCAGCTTGCGGAATTGAGCAACCGCACTTCTCACTATCCCATCCCGAACCTTCCACACGAAATGTGGGGAGATTTCTTTTAGAAGCATTCCGTGATGTGTTAAGTGCGCTGTTGCGCGTTAAAGAGTCTGGTTTTGCTGTTTCAGATTCTCGGCTTTCAACGTATCGTGTAACCGTAGGACCCTAGGAAATGTAATTTTCAATTTGGCTTGTGTTATTTAACTATAGGACTATTTTCGTATCTTTTCTGCTGATTTGGAAGTGATAAAACTTAACCGGGAAAATTACATAACACGCGAAACTGAAAAACGGAACAACAAAAGACTAAAACCGCACGATAAAACATGAGCACGTCCCCGTGCCTAAGGAGGCACGCCCCCGTGCTCGACAAGAAATGACACCACCTGACAATTTTCAGCCTTTTTTCTTGTTTCCCATCAATTTTGCATGTTAAAAACTGTTGGACCAAAAGAACCAATGAGCCTGATCAGATAAACCTCTAAGTCCCACAGACATTACAATTACTGAAGAAGATCACAACAGCTGAAGACATCACCTGATTACAAAGTCTGAAGACAAAGTTTGAAAGTAAAGTACTGAAGACAAAGACTGAAGACCAGAGTGATCAGTAGTTGTCACAACAGCTGAAGTTGTTAACTTCAGTAGTTGTGATGGTTTTTCTTTTCAGTACTTGTATTTTACCTTTCAGTAGTTTATTGTTTCAATAGTTTTAGGTCAGTAGTTTTATGTTCTTGTACTTAGCATTCTCTGAGATGTGATCAGTTGTTGAGAACATTTCAGTAGTTTGCATTGTTTCAGTTGTTTGTATAATTCTGTTAGATGTCACTATCAAGTGACATCAGCAGACGTCACATTCCTCTATAAAAGGAATGTTGACCTAGTTGTTTTGTAACTGAAGCATTACGCGTGAATGAAAACATTCCTTTAACAGAAATATTCTCTCTCTATAATCGTTATTGTGTGATTGCATATTCATAATTTTCTTGCTTGAATTCCATCTTATTTTTGTTATATTCCGCTGCAAAATTTAAATCTAAATGATCAAACGAGATCCGATCCTATCAAATGGTATCAGAGCAGGTTAATCATTGATCGATCTAACAATTGATCATTGAAACTGCTCTTTTGATAGCTAAGTTTGATCGAATTAGCATTTTTCCAAGAATTGATTATAGAGTTTGTTTTTCTGTCGCTTCCGGTTAAGTAATTGAGATTCAAATTGTGTTGTTGAGTTTTTAAACTAGACTGATTTTAATATCATTTTTATTGAATTGGTGAAAATGACTACTTCAATCAATGATCCTCACAATACTGGCTCCTCAACTAAGCCTCCTATGCTTGTTAGGAGTGAGTATAACATATGGCAACGCCGAATGCTCCATCACCTGTCTGTTAACAGTTCAGGTTGTAAGAAGTCAGTGGTTCATGGACCATACAAGCCTATGGTGAGTAATCCTGAAACCAATGAGATGGTTCCAAAGAAGAAGGAATAATATTCTGATGAGGATTTAAAGCTGTTTGAGATTGATGCTAAAGCCCATGGAATTCTTGCCATGGCACTGCCTAATGAAATCTACTCTGGGCTTATGCATCATGAAACTGCTTATGATCTCTGGGTTGCTCTGAAGGAACAATTTGGAGGAACTGATGAGGTCTTAGCAAACAACAGAGAAATCCTTGCCCAGCAATATGAGACAGTCTCTCATAGGAAGGGTGAGACATTGACTCAACAGTTTGAGCGATTTTCATGTTTGATCTCTGAGCTAAAAATCGTTCAACATGAATATACAAACAACCAGATGAATAACAGATTCCTCAGATCCCTGCCTGAGAGATGGGACACTTATACCATTGTCCTACGCTCCAGTGCAAATCTGGATACTCTATCTCTCACGCAACTTCATGGGAAACTCTTAACATTTGAGAGAGAGATAGAACAGAAAAGGAAACTATCTTCATCTGGAAAGCTCACTGATGACTTTGTACCAGGTAACACTGCTCTGGTTGGTCATGAGTCTGAATATGCTTCATCTGAATGTTCATATGATGAGCATATTGATTTCTCTTCAAACAGTGGAAATCATGCTTTTGTTGGAGTTGAGGGTAACTCAGGTTTTAGTGTTGATAACTTGTGTTTTATGATGGATGATTTGAAAGGAATTGCTGATGATGATCTGGAAGAGATGGATATTCTGAGCCAAATGGCATTGATCAATATCAGATCTCAAAAGTTTTACAAAAGAACATGTAGAAAATTCCCTGGTCTCTCTGGCAAAACCAAGGTTGGTTTTGACAAGATGTCACAAGTGCCATAGACTTGGACATTTTACTAGAGAGTGTAGATCATCTGGATCTAACTCATCTGCACCCTTTGTGACTTTTCCAAGCAATAGCTCACAATCCAAAGGGCAACATTCTACAAGTTCTGATCATCATTCACAACATCAATCATCTCCTGCATACTTTGTTCCTCAAAATCCAATGCCATATCCTTATCCATGTTTTTACATGCCTCAGTCTGGTCAAGTTCCTGTACGCATGGCTTAACAACCACATGCTCTACCTGATCCTCAACCATCTAAAACAAATCAACAATCTCAATCTCAATCTCATCAGAGCTTTTTCACCCCTGAGGTTGTTGACTGGAGCAGCTTACCAGATGATGTCTCTGATTATTCTGAACAATTTGCTGGTGCTGGTCAACATGGTGGTGAAAACCCTTTTGGAAATCTTGCTCTAATGGCCCTGGGATCTACTGATGAAAATTCTTCATCATCTCAGGTACCACAGGTATCTTCTGAGGCTAAGGCCAAGTTATGTTCTGAGTCATGCATAGCTACTTTTGTTTCAATTAGGGAAGCAAATGTAGCTTTAATTAATCAAAACCTTGACCTAGAAAAAGCAATTTCTAAAAGAAAAGTTGAGTTTGAGTCTGTTTTACAAGAGAAGGATGAGGAGATTTATAAACTAAAGTGTCAAATAACTGATGAAAAAGCAAAGGTAGAGGTCATTCTGGAAAATCACAAGAATCTCAAAGAAACACTTGCAGCTACCCAAGTTGATTGTGAACGCTGGGTAACATCATGCAAGGGATTTGAAATGTTTCTCAGTAAGCAAACTGCTTCTAATGTGAAGTTTGGGATTGGGTATAATCATACCATACCTCCTACAGATTTTACTCCCAAGATAGAAGTAAAATCTGAGGATGATTGCCATTCCCAAACCACATCATCAGGTGTTTCATCCTCAAATGATAATTCAAAATCAGAGGATGAAGATAGTGTGAGTACCTTAGCTAATCAAATTACTGATGGTCCCACTGCTTCGAAACACTTGATCAAGAAGAGACTGAGTAATTCAGGTGTTGTTTCACAAGGTACTCAAAGTACTGAAGGGAAAAACACAACACCTGAAGAGCATTCCAAATCAGAGGAAAACAAGCATAGCTTGACAACTGCTGAAAAATCTATCAGGAATCTCAAAAGTGTTGATAGAAAACTTCTGAAGAACAAATCTTCAGTTGTTGCAAATCCTTCAGTACTTCCCAAAAGTACTGAAAGGAAGAAAGTACTGAAGAACAAATCTTCAGTAGTTTCATCATCTTCAACAATTGATCAAGAAAAGATGAAAAGAAAGCCATGTGAAATTTGTGGTTTGTTTAATCATCTTACTGATGAATGCTGGTATAATAAGGGTTTAAAATTCAACAAAGAGAAAGTCATTAAGAAGCAAATGCATAAAATGAAAGATGAATTTCAAACCAAGTTTGTACCTCAATCATCTCAATCTGATAAACCGAAGCTTTTTCAAAAAGTCACAAAGAAGGAAGGGGTTTGTCAAACAACAGCTGCAAATATTCCTCATGGAATATTAAAAATTCAGACTAAGTCTGTGTCTTTTCAAAAGAAGAATGTAGTGAATCACAAGAACAAATCATCAACAAGTACTGATGTGTCAACTGAGTTGAAAACTTTGACAACCAATCAGACACAACTTGTTATGATGGTTCAACATCTATTGGGGAGAGTTAACCCATTAGATGTTTCTGTGATTAAACCACTGAAAAGGACACCTAAGCCAAAATCCAAGGAATCCTTTTCAGCACCATCTACATCTTCAAAGGCTGTTAATCATGCACAATCTGTTAGTTTAACATCTGTTGATGAAAACAGACCCAAAACCAAAAAGGTTTGGGTCTCAGAGGCTAACTAATGTTTGTGAAAAATGCAGGGTTCTTCAGCATGCCAAAGAAGCATCTGGTATGTAGACAGTGGAGGATCCATGCATATGACAGGGAGCAGCTCTCTTCTTCATGACTATTCTCAAGGGAAGAAGGGATTTGTTTCTTTTTGAAATGATGCCAAGGGTTACATCATTGGGATAGGTTTTGTCTCAAATGGGGAGATAAGATTTGATGATGTTAACCATGTGGAGAATCTCAAGTACAATCTTTTGAGTGTCAGTCAAATGTGTGATAATGGGCATGTTGTACTTTTCACAAGTCAAAACTATCGGATTCTGTCTTCCAAAGTTTTGCACAATATTGACAAGATATTGGATGAATATACTCTCCTGAAGGCCAACAGGATTGGAAGAGTATATGCCTTAGATTTATCAAAGAAAATAGATCTTAAAGGCCATCCATGTCTGTTCTCCAAAGCCTCTCCTCAAGAATCTGAACTATGACATAGAAGGCTTGGTCGTGTGAATCTTAAGAACATGAATCAGCTCATTCATCATGGTTTAATGAGAGGTTTGCCATTGAAGGAGTTCAAATATGATGATAACTGTCCAGCTTGCTTAAAAGGAAAGCAACACAAAGCTTCATTCCCTCCTATAGAAGAACCCAAGTCCACTGCCTGCTTGCAATTACTGCATATGGATCTCTTTGGTCCTATGAGAGTAATGAGTATGGCAAAGAAAAAGTACTGTCTGGTAATTGTGGATGATTATTCCAGATATGTATGGACTTTCTTCTTGCATTCCAAGGATGAGGCTGCTCAAAGTATCATTTATTTTGTGTTGCATGTGGAAAAGCAGCATTCACTTCCAGTCAAATGTGTGAGAAGTGATAATGGGACAGAGTTTAGGAATCACACTCTTGATGAATTCTATTTGTCTAAGGGAATCAAAAGACAATATAGTATTCAAAGAACTCCTGAGCAAAATGGAGTGGTGGAGAGAAAGAACAAGACCCTTATTGAAGCCGTAAGGACAATGTTGGCTGACTCAGGTTTGCCACTAACCTTTTGGGCTGAAGCTGTCAACACAGCTTGCTATGTTCAGAATAGGGTATTAGCGAATCAGAGGTTGATGAAGACTCCTTATGAGTTATTACATCATTTGGCCCCTCTGATTTTATTCTTTAGAGCATTTGGGTGTCCCTGTTATATTCTTAACACAAAGAATCCACTTCAGAAGTTTGAATCCAAGGTGGATGCAGGGTATTTTGTTAGGTATTCATCTACTTGCAAGGCATACAGAGTTTTCAATTGCAGAACAAAGATTGTTGAAGAAACTTTGCATGTCAAGTTTAATGAATCTCCAAAAGACAAGATTCCTCAAAACCCTGTTGAGTTGTTTGACTTGGACATACTGTAATATGTTCCATATCAGTCTCCACCTGTTGTTGATTCTGAAGTTCCATCCTTTCCATCTGATGGTACAAATGCAAGTTGTAGTGATCATCTGCCTGTTTCTACTACACTTGATGTTCCTGTAGCTTCAGCAGCTCCATCCACAACAAATGCTGATGAAATCTCTGAATCCTCTACTTCATTCGAACTGCCATCTCAGTCTAGGTTTCAAGAGTCTGAATCAACATCTGTTGCTGCTGAATCTCCTACAAATACATGCACATATATTATTGAGTACCAAGAATTGAAGAATCATCCCATGTCCCAGATCATTGGTGACATTAATGTTGGTGTTTCAACAAGAAGTCAATTGTCCAATTTCTGTCTCTATGCTCTTTTCATCAGTCAGCAAGAGCCAAAGAATTATCATGTGGCATTAAGGGACAATGGATGGGTTGAAGCCATGCAGCTTGAGCTTCTTCAATTTCAAAAACAGCAAGTGTGGGAACTGGTTCCTCTACCCCAAGGTAAGTGTGCAATAGGCACTAAATGGGTGTTTAGGAATAAAACTGATGAAAAAGGCCAAATTGTCAAGAACAAGGCCAGACTGGTTGTACAGGGGTTTTCACAAGAAGAAGGTATTGATTATGATGAAACCTTTGCCCCTGTAGCCAGACTGGAGGCAATTAGATTGTTTTTAGCTTATGCTGCTTCTAGACCAGATATTATGTTTGCAACTTGTGTCTGCGCTAGATTTCAGGCTGCTCCTAAGGATTCCCATATGATTGCAGTCAAGAGGATCTTTAGATATTTGCAAGGAACTCAATCTCTAGGACTTTGGTATTCCACTGGGCACTCTTGCAAATTGGTTGCTTTCTCTGATAGTGACTATGCAGGGTGTAAGTTAACCAGAAAATCAACTTCTGGTGGATGCCAATTTCTAGGCAACTGTTTGGTTTCTTGGCAGAGTAAGAAACAAACTTCAGTTGCTACATCCACAGCTGAAGCAGAGTATATTGCAGCTGCAAGCTGTACATCTCAGGTACTCTGGCTTCAAAATCAATTATTGGATTATGACATTACAGAGACTAAGACTCCTTTATTAATGGATAGTGCTTCAGCTCTTTGTATTGTTAAGAATCCTGTCCAGCATTCTAGGACCAAACATATTGAGATCAGACATCGTTTTATCAGGGATTGTTATGAAAAAGGTCTGATTGATCCAAAGTTTGTGCCTAGTGCTGATGAGCTTGCAGATATATTTACTAAGCCTTTGGATATTGCAACTTTTCATAATCTTGTACTCAGGCTTGGTATGCTGCAACTAGAATAATTTGACAACTACTGATGCTCTTAGTCAATAAATACTGATGAGCATTAGTATACTTTTGTCAAAAATAAGTGTTGATAAGTCATTTTATCTTCAGTAGTTTTTATAACTACTGAAGACTAAATTACTTAAAAGTACTGAAGTACTTCATTTGTTGGAAAGTACTGATGTAGTTCAAACTACTGATGTCTTTTATAATACATAAGTACTGATGACCAATGAAACATCTAAAAATCAGATGATCTGATGAGTAAATGTTAAGGTCATTGAAACAGCTGAACTTTGTGAATTGACGACAACAACTACTGTTTCATTTCAAAACAACTGAAGCCAAAACCAAGTCTTCAGTAGTTTACAACTACTGATGACCAACACCAAGTCTAAAGTTGTTTACAACATCTGAAAGTTAAAACCATGTCTTCAGTTGTTTTCTAACACCTAATGACTCACACCAAAACTTTCAGTTGTTTTCTTTCAGCCGTTTCATAACCTATATATACCTAACCCTAACTTCAAACTTTTCATAACCCACTTTCCAAACGTTCATCTTCCATTAATGGCGACCATGCAAATCAAACCTCGACACAACTGTGTCCCTTACCTTACCAAATCACCCTTTTGGAACAAGTTTGATGCTGCTATTGATTTGATGGTTGATTCCCAATATCGCACAACCTTTCTCTTGAATCCTACCATCTATCCCGATACCCTTTGCCAATTCTGGACAAACGTCACTGTTCATACTGCTGAGAATGATGACATCATCACTCTCTAGTCGTTTGTCAACAAGAAACAGGTGGTCATCACTTCTGAGATCATTCGTCAAACCCTAGACCTGAATGATGCCACCTATGTTACCAAATACCCCAAAGACACCATTGATCTATCCTTTGCTAATCATGGTTATGAGGGTGACCTAAGTGCTACTACCATTCTGAAGAAGCACTTTCATGATGCTGAGCGACTCATTTTCCATATGATCAATGTCTGTCTTGCCGCAAAACATCTTCATGGGATCAAATGTCATCCAGGTGGCAACATGTTTTGTATTCTATCCTTGAACATCAAAGCCTAAATTTTTCTGAAATCATATTTTTGGTATTAAAAGATTTGGAAATGAAACCTGTGGCTAATAGATGGATATTATATCCAAGGTTTCTTATGGCCATAATTCTAAATCAATTAAAATCTGATGGCCTTGTTGGCCTTGGAGTCCCTGCTCTGGTAGTTTTGCCAGAGGTATACTCCAGGCACAACTCAAAGAGGCTGCCAAACTGCTAAAACCCAAGCAGAGGGAACCCACAGCCTCCACCTCCAGATCTAAAGTCCCCTCCAAACCAAAACCCAAGAAAATCAAAAAGGCTACTCAGGGAGTTGAGTCCCCTGTTGATGCCCCTGCAGCACAAAAGCAGGATGAAACTACAAGTCTTAATCCCCTTGTAGTTTCAATGACTCCACTAGCTGAAACCGCTCAGGAATCCTCTCAACAGGATCCTGATGCAACCAACATTGGGGAAACCATATTACTGGAATCTCTCTCACTTGAGAAGATTGCCATTGAAGAGCACCATTCACCCCGGGTGCAATCCTTTTCACCTCCATCTCCCACTGATACCAACCCTACAAGCCCAACTGCAGTCATTGCACAAGTGCTGACTCAACTACATTCCTCTACCCCTCCCCAGAAACCTGTTAACACTGGGAAAACCTCAACAGCTGAAGGAGAGGATCATAATGTAGTTGACAACCCACAACATAGGGATTATAAAGTTCAATCTCCTAGTGTAGATGTGGAGACTAGAACATCTGGTGAGGCTACCTCTTCCCCTGTTTCAACACATGAACAGGATGAAGCAGGTATCATCTCTAAGACCTCACCAGAGGCAACTGCCAATGAAGGACTTGTTCCTGAGGCAGGAAGTCCCCAGTTCAAGACAAAGGGGCACATGTGATTACTGATCTACTCTCAGCACATGTTCATCCTGATTCACTCAGGAGGTCAGCTGATTCCGCTTACACTGATGATGACCTGGGCTTTTTCTTTGAAGTTCTAGCCCAAAACACCATTCTTGAGGTTGAGGTTTGCAGATATAAAGAACTGCTTGCCAAAATGTCTCAGGAATCAAGTCCATCTACCCCAATTAACCCACAGATGGCAGCTTCTGTTGAAGCTCTCCAAAACACTGAGCCACTCAAATCAAATAAGCCACCAGCCTCTGTTTCAGGCACCATTTCTCAGGGAGAGAACCCCTCTGAGCAAATGGCTGCTGGTTTCAAATCTTCCTTACCTCTCATCACTCCCATCATCACTACTATTGTCCATCAAACCATTGATGAGAGGATTTCCTCAAATCTTCAAACCCTTGTGGATGATGCTGTGTCAAAGAAACTTTCTAACATTCCAACCCCTGAACCCAATGCAACCAAAAAAGGGGAGTCTAAGTCAGTGAAAGATGATAAAAGAAAGAGAGTTGAAGAGGAAGAAGCCAAGGAGAATAAAGGAAAAGAAATCATTACTTACAAGAGAAAGAAGAGTGTTGGTGAACAAACTGAGGATGAGAAGAAGTTGGATGAGATGATCAAAGAAGCTGATGAGCAACACAGCAGATCCATGGACAGGATTATTGATCAGCTCTTCAAGCAAGGATTTGATACTGCCAAACTTGATTATGAGATTAGAAGGCTTGAGATTCAGGAGATTGAGAATCGATGGGCAGGCTGCAATGAAGAAGAAAGGGAAAGATTGGAGGCTATGATCAGATTTCTATCCAAACATTTGGGAAGACCTATCATTGAAGTCAAGTCATGGTCTAGAGATAGCATTTTGGAGATAACCACCAAAATATGCTCCTCTGAAAGCTTCAACAAAGGTCTAATCATAGAAGCTCTGGATGAAGCTGGTGCTGGGAAGAGATCTGACATGGCTAAGTTATCCACAGCCACCCTCACAAACAAAATGATAGAGCAGCCTTTACAATCTTCCTTACCAAAACAATCCTCAAAACCAACCTCAAAACCTTCAAAACAACCAACCTCACAACCTCCAAAACAATTATCCTCACAATCTTCAAAACAACCAACCTCACAACCCTCTAAACCAACTCCTTTACCTAAGAAACCCACTCAATCTACCACCAGTGATGCACCTAAAAGAAAAAGAAGGGTGTTGAGGATGGAAGAAGAAGAAGAAGATGATGAAGAGGATAGTCTGCCAATATCTGCTGTGATCAAAATGAAGAAACCTGAGCCTAGGAGTCAATCAAAAACAATAACTCCTGAAACTCAAAGGCAAATGGTTAAAGTTAAGATTGAAGAAGAAGAACAGCAGAAGCAGCATGATGAGCAATTTCTCAAAATGGTTGACAAGGAATTCCCTCAGTCCTCATCCATTCAAGCAATGAAGAAACAAGCTCAGAGGCGTACACTCTTAGACATACATTCCAACATCAAAGAGAAAGAGTGAGTATTTGGCCAGACCCCAGGGTAAGTTCCAGAATACACAAGAAAAACATACCAAGTAGATATCATGGCCAAGTGAAAAAGACTTTGAATGCTGCAATTATGTTGGCCATGGTAGTCTCACCCTGGGAAATTATTGAAGAATTCAAGAGAGCACACACCTCAAAATCAACCCCTCTATCTATACTTGAGAACAAAATGATCAAGAAAGGGCTGTTATACAAGAGACTTGAAGATCTTCAAAAGAGTGAACTCCAGTTGCTGCTAGAAGGCTCTCATCCAGATGAATTTGCATACAGAGAGATCACAACTGTTGAGATGAAGAATGGGAAGATAGTAAGGTATCTGTCCGAATATTATGGTCCAGAGTTCTTCTTTGAGGGAGAAGCAGAAGAACTCACCAAAGAGGAACAAGTTGTTCTCCTTGAGGCCTATGCAAGAGAGTCTTACAGACTCATCAATGGGAAATATGTTTCATGGTTGGGATAAGACTCTGTGTCCAGTTTCCCCAAAACAGAGTTCCCTTCCATACTTAGACAATCAAAAGATTAGAAACCTTTTTTAGGCCTATGCTTACATGATTACCTCTGAAGCTGATCAAGAGAGTATTTCTGCCAAAGAATAAGTGGGATCATCAATAAATTTAGAGGTTTTGGCTGCATTGGTTCAGGGGGAGTTTGTTGGACCAAAAGAACCAATGAGCCTGATTAGAAAAACCTTTAAGTCCCACAGACATTACAATTACCGAAGAAGATCACAACAGCTGAAGACATCAGCTGATTACAAAGTCTGAAGACAAAGTCTAAAAGTGAAGTACTGAAGACAAAGACTGAAGACCAGAGTGATCAGTAGTTGTCACAACAGCTGAAGTTGTTAACTTCAGTGTGATGGTTTTTCCTTTTCAGTACTTGTATTTTACCTTTCAGTAGTTTATTGTTTCAGTAGTTTTAGGTCAGTAGTTTTATGTTCTTGTACTTAGCATTCTCTGAGATGTGATCAGTTGTTGAGAACATTTCAGTAGTTTGCATTGTTTCAGTTGTTTGTATAATTCTGTTAGATGTCACTATCAAGTGACATCAGCAGACGTCACATTCCTCTATAAAAGGAATGTTGACCTAGTTGTTTTGTAACTGAAGCATTACGCGTGAATGAAAACATTCCTTTAACAGAAATATTCTCTCTCTATAATCGTCATTGTGTGATTGCATACTCATAATTTTCTTGCTTGAATTCGATCTTATTTTGTTATATTTCGCTGCAAAATTCAAATCTAATTGATCAAACGAGATCCGATCCTATCAAAAACCGAGCTCATTTGCCTGCAGATGTGGCTAACTACTCTGATGAAGATAGGAAGAGAGTAGAGATTGATAGAAAAGCCATGACTGCTCTTCAAACTGCCCTTCCAGACTCTGTGTACAGAGGTTTCAAGAAATGCAAAACAGCTAAACAGCTGTGGGATGCACTAAAACTGATGTATGAAGGCTCCTCTAAAGCCAAGGAGAACAAGAAGGATCTCCTGAAGCAGCTGTTTGAAAACTTCACCTTCAAAACAGGTGAAACCATGACTCAGCAATACTTCAGGTATGTTGAGATAATGGATACCCTTGTGGATGGAGGAGTTCCTCTTGAAAACAGAGACATTGTAAGGAAGTTCATGTCCTCACTTCCTAGGCAATGGACACACTATTGTGTGGTGATCAAGAGGACTGAAAATCTCAAAACTCTTATGCTACCCTGACAATTCAAGGTTCATCTGGCAACTCCAACAATCAATTGGGTTCAACCCTGCATGTGGTTGAAATGGATAGCATAGAACCCCAACATCATCTCACATGCTACCCTGACAATTCACCAAAGGGTCCTTTCATTACCTTCCCAGAGACACCCAGGGAGAACTGCACTCAAGGAATCCCATTCCAAGAGACAAGCTCTTCTCAAGCCTTTGTGTCTTCAAATGAAAGTTGTGGCAACTCTCTTTTCACTCTTGAAGAGCTGGATTGTATCCATCCAGATGATCTGGAATATATGGAAATAGTCCAGCAGATAGCTCTTCTCACTCATAGAGCCAAGAAGTTCTACAAGAGAACTGGAAGGAGGTTTCCAAGCAATGCAACCAGTGGAAAGTTTGGCTTGGATAAAAGCAAAGTCAAGTGTTACAACTGTAACTTAATGGGCCACTTTGCTAGAGAGTGTAAGGCGCCTAAAACAAATGGTGGCCAAGCACAAACCAGACCAAACTACACTGACAAAGCCCCTCAGAATGAGAAGCCAAAGCAATAAGCTGTTGTTGCTGTTGAAGAAGGAGGCTTTGACTGGAGCTTTCAGGTGGAAGATGCTTTTTCAAACCAAGCACTAATGGCAGATCATGATGAAGCCAAGGTATTGGAACTTCTTTGTACTCCTAAATGCATTGCTAAAGTTAACAGATACAGGTCCTATAACTTGGAGATGAGATCTGATCTTGAGTCCTTAAACATTTTAAAATCTGATTTTAGATAGTCTGAAAATGATTATAAACTAAAGATAGAGGACTTAGAGAAAACCATTTCAGTTCTAAAACACGAGCATACAGATTTTAGGACTCAAATCCAAGATCTCATAACCAAGCTGACTGAGTGCCAGGCTGAGCTTGTGATCAGCAAAGCCAGGGCAGAAAAGAGTGTTCTTGAAAAAGAGACCTTCAAGAACATGATATCCTCATCCCTGCACAACAAGGTGTGTTATCAAAATAGACAGGGACTGGGATCCAATGAGATAGCTCCTCCACACACAATCTTGTCTGTAAGATCTCCTAGGTGTGGAACTTGTGAAGATGAGCTTTCTCTTATAGATCATATAAGTAAAGAGGATGAAGAAGAGATAGTGAAGAATTCCTCTAAGAAGAGTGAAGAGGAGGATTCTAAGAAGGGCCACTATCCTTCTGAGGAGAAGAAGATTACTGTGATGACCAAGTCAATGAGAAAGAACTTGATCAGGAAGAGCAAAAGAAAAGCAAAGAAGGCTCAAGAGATCAAGGCTATTTTTGACTCTAAGCAGAAACAAGTTTTTATCTCTGCAGGGTTTGAAGTAGTAAAGACTAAAGACATAACCAAAACTCTTCAGCTAAGAGTTCTGGTTCTTGTTCAAATCATCTCAGTACCAAGAAGAAGACTGATTAGCTGTGTACCACTGCTGCTAGCCTGGACCATCAAACTCCAAGAACAGTTCCCAGCCCATAAGAACTATCTCAGCATCTGCAAAGATGAAGGTGGAGAAGGGATGTGACCAAAGACAATCTTGCTCTCATAAGGAGACTCTTGTGAAGAAGAAAATGTTGTGTGTCATGTGTGAAAGTACCTCTTACATTGCTAAGGATTGTCCATACAATCCTAAAAGTACTGTCCATATGACCAAGACAAAGACTTCAAAGAGTTTCAAGAAGATTCAAGTTTCGGAAGGAAAGTCTGTTGGATCTAGAAAGGCTGATGCAACCAAAACCAAGTCACTTAGAAGATTTTGGTACAACAAATAAAGGACTTCCGAAGCTAAGTGTGGAACTTCCGAAGGAAGAAGGAGCTCTTCCGAAGACAAAGTGTAAAACTTAGTTCCGAAGGAAAACTCCAACTTCCGAAGACAAAGAACCTACTTCCGAAGATCAAGACATAGAAAGAAAGATCTGAAGTCAACTTCCGAAGTATAGAAGTCCTCAAGCCTCGGAAGTATAGAAGCCTCTTCCGAAGTATAAGTGGCTTCGGAAGAACTTGTTCTTCCGAAGCCAACTTACCTTCGCAAGACACTGCTATTATCCAGTGGACATAAGTATGGTCTCTCCGACACTCCGCTGCAAATCTCTGAGATACTGCATGGCGTTTTCTCAAAAGCCATGTAGTTGACCATACTTTAATCCACTGTTTACCTTTTTAGGTTAGTATAGTTGCCATCTTTAGTTGGTGACAAAAGGTAAGTCATGGACATGTCATGACTATCATACCTTAGATAATACTTTATCTAAGATACCTTAACTTTAGCATTGTAGTATATGATTTAGTCTTAGGTTTCCAGCTGGTATCAAAGTATATCCGGCTATAAGATCTAGTATATATAGTTTCTCATTGTAACCCATGTACCATGCTTTTAAGAGTCTTGTAATATCTTGAGTTGAGAAGTAATATATACAAGTGCCTTGAAAATTTATTTCTGCGTGTTCCTTTGCTACTTATTATATTATTATTATCAACTCTTGCAAAAGAAATTACTTCATCTGATTTGAGTGATTCTATAAGTGAGTTTGAGAGAAATCCAAGTGTTTAAGTGACAAACCCGATCCTGCAATTGGTATCAGAGCTTTTTAGGCTCTTGATTGTGAGATCTTACCATCCTAATCAACCTGTTTTTCACTCCTCCTTATACCTCACTCAAAATGGCCCTAAACAAATCTAAAGTACAGATGGGGACGATGACCAAAGCACCCATCATCACCCCTGAAAACTTCAGGTCTTGGAGCAGAAGAATGGAAGGCTTCATCAGATATCAAGACAACAAGATGTGGCAATCCATTGTCAATGGCCCGTATAAGCCAAAAGTTGCTGGTGGAAACGGTGCCATGATTGAGAAAGTTGTTGAAGATTATTCTGATGAAGACAGGAAGAAGCTTGACATCGACAGCAATGCTATGACTGTTCTTATGACTGCAATTCCAAACTCTATCATGGTGGGGTTTGAGCATTGCAAGTCTGCCAAAGAACTTTTTGATGCGCTTGCTCAAATGTACTCAAGCTCAAATGACTCCAAGAAGGACTCACTGAAGCGACAGTTCGAGAACTTCACCTATGTTGCTTGAGAGACTCTTAGCCAGCAATATTTCAGGTACATGGATCTCATTTCTTCCCTTCAATCTGTGGGAATTGCTCATGAACTTAGAGACCTTACAATAAAGTTCATGAGTGCATTACCCAATGAGTGGACATTCTACTATGTCTCTATCAAGAGAACAGATAATTTGAATACACTCACCATGACCGAACTCTATGGGATCCTTGATGGATACCGTTTGGAAATGGAAAGTAAGAGGGGTCATCAGACAAGCAGACCCTTGAGTCTTCCTGCTAGCAACACTTTAATGGTTGCTGAAGGCTCAGGAATCTCCCAACCTCAACATACATCATATTTCCTGAGACTCCAAGGTCTCAACAAGCTCAGCAAAGCTCCTTTCAGGACAGCTGTGCTTTTGTCTCAGGAAGTGGACACTCAAATGATTATCAATACTGCTTTGATGATCTAGAGTGTTTTAGCCCGGATGACGTGGAATACGTGGACATAGTCCAACAAATAGCTCTTCTAACCTATAGAGCAAAGAAGTTCTTTAAGAGAACTGGAAGGCAATTTCCCCAGAACCCAATCAACAGCAAATTTGGGTTTGACAAAACCAAGGCCAAATGTTACAACTGTAACCAACTTGGTCATTTTACAAGGGAATGCAAGGCTCCGAAGTCCAACCCGGGAACCCCACAGGCCTCCACACATTCCCTCTACACCAAAGCCCATCGGAAAATCAAAAGAAACAGTTGCAATGGCTCAAGAAGTTGACTGGAGCTTCATGGTACAGGATGTGACTCATGCTCAAGCACTCATGGACGTAACAGATGAAAACAAAGTATATGAACATCTCTGTACTCATGCCTGTATTGCTAAGGTTAAACTGTATCAAGACTACAATATGGAGATTAAATCTGATATTGAGTCTTTAAATGTTTTAAAATCTGACTTTAAAAGGGCTGAATCTGACTACGAAAGAAAATTTGAGGAGTTAGAGAAAACTGTGTTCATATTAAAACATAAACACACAAACTATAAGACTCAGATAAAGGAGTTAATATCCAAATTAACTGAGGCTCAAGCCTAGCTTGTCACAGCTGAGGCCCAAGCCAGGAAGTATGCTATTTCCGAGCAAAACTTCCAAGCCATTCTTGAATCATCCTCTCACTCAAAACTTTGTTACCAAAACAAAGGTGGGTTGGGAACCAATGAAATTGCTCCACCATACTCTTATGAGTCTATAAGACAACCAATGTGTGGTACTGAAGAGCAAGAGGTTCCATCTGCTGACCCACCTTCTCATGAGTCAAAGAATGATACAACTATGGAGACCATCACAGGGAAGAACCAGGTAATTATGCCCTCCCCTGCCAATGATGATCAAACCCTGAGCACCAAGGCCAGAAGAAGCAGAGCTAGGGCAGCCAGAAAAACTACCAAGAAAGTGGCTGAGTCCAAGCTAAAGATAGACCCAAAGCAAAAGGGTGTATTCATATCAGCTGGATTCCAGGTGGTTGGAAACTCTGATTCAGGAAAGGGGTGTAGTACCAGCACTCCTGTCCTACCAAAGGATCAGAAGTTAAAGGGAAAGATTGCTGATGAAGAGAAAAAGAACAAGAAACAACAATCCTCAAATTCCTAAAAGATTAGCATTGCATGCATAATTTGTGGTCTGCAAAACCACATGGCCAAAGATTGTTACTACAATCCTGCTAGCACACATTATGCAAATAATGTTAGAAAGGAAGGAGTCAGGGAAGGTTTCTCATTTGGACCATATCAAATGGTTCAAGTGATGAAAAAGGGAAAGCTTGTTTCCGAAGCAAGGATGCTTTCGGAAGAAGATTCTTCTTACGAAAGGAAAAAGGCTTCGGAAGCTAAAGCTGTAAAGACTCAGAAATGAAAAAGAGTCCCCTTGAAACCATCCCAGAAGAAGACTGCTTCGGAAGAAAGGTGGTGAAGGCTTCTTCCGAAAAGAAAGAAGCTTCGGAAGAATGCCAAGCTACAAAAGCTTCAACAAGCTCATCCTCCATGATCAACCAAGGGATGGAATGGAAGATCAAGGAAGATGCTGTAGCCCAAACCTCTTCTTCAAAGACATCCATTGAACCCCCATGCATAAATTTTGGTTCAATTATGTCATTATCATTGGAAGAACCCAAGACCAATAAGGCTTGGGTTTCCAATAAAAACTAATCATCTCATCTTATGTGCAGGGACATCCATATGACAAGAATAACAACATTTGGATTGTAGATAGTGGATGCTCCAGGCACATGATAGGGAACAGATCTCTCCTTCAACAATTTCAACATTATGATGGAGGTCCTGTCCAGTTTGGAGGTGAGGCCGGAGGATATATTTCTGGCAGAGGAAGTATATCCAATGGAAAGTTAAAAGTTGACAAAGTTAATTTTGTCAAACAGCTTGAACACAACCTGTTAAGTGTTTCTCAATTCTGTGATCAAAAGCATCAAATGCTCTTCACAGAACATGAGTGCATTATCCTCAAACCCGGGATGACAATTCCTCAGGAATTGGTGCTTCTTAGATCTTCCAGGAAAGGGGATATGTACAAGCTGGATATGAACAATGCTTCCCCAATGGGAGAAGTATCATGCTTTTTTTCCAAAGCTGATGGTGATGAGTCAACACTATGGCATAAACGAATGTGTCATGTAAATTTCAAGACAATGAATAAATTAGCTAAAAATAACTTGGTACATGGTTTGCCTACAAAGGAATTTTTCTGCAAAGATAACTGTGTTGCTTGCCTGAAAGGGAAACAACACAGAGCATCTCATAAATCCAAAGCTGTTAACTCCATCACCACCCCATTACACTTATTGCACATCCCACAAGTATAATGAGCATTGGAAGGAAATCATATTGCCTTGTGATTGTTGATGATTTTAATATATTTACATGGGTATTCTTTTTAAGAACCAAAGATGAAACTGCTGAAACTTTGAAATCTTTTATTCTTAAATAGAAAATCAAGTTGATCACAAGGTTAAAATAATTAGAAGTGATCAAGGGACTGAGTTTAAGAACTTAGTTCTTGACTCATTTTGTAACTCAAAAGGGATTGCCAGACAATATACTGCTCCCAGAACTCCTCAACAAAATGGTGTTGTTGAGAGGAGGAATAGGACACTTATTGAGGTTGCTCGGACTATGTTAGCTGATTCAAAGCTGCCTCTAACATTCTGGGCAGTGGCAGTCAGCACTGCATGCTATGTGCAGAATAGAGTTCTTGTAGTAAAGCCACATGGAAAAACCGCTTATGAGTTATGGAACAAGAGGCCACCATTCATTGGCTTTCTAAGGTCTTTTGGCAGCAGGTGTACCATACTTAACACAAAAGACAATTTGGCAAAATTTGCTAAAAAGTCAGATGATGCTATCTTTGTTGGATATTCCTCTTACTCTAAAGCTTATAGAGTTTATAATATTAAAAATCAACAATTTGAGGAATCTTTCAACATTGTAGTCAATGAGCACACTCCTTGTGTTAGGGGGAATGGTCCTGATCATATCTTTGATTTAGAATAGTTTCCAAACTATTTTAAACCATCTTGTGAGAATGTTTCAGCTGGAACAGGTGCTCAAAGTGACTCTGATGAAGATCAACTGTTTGAGCTTCCCAGACCTATTCCAAGTTCTCCAAGAGTTGCAGCAAATCAAGTTCCCACTTTTGAAAGATCCGACAGTATAACCATCTCAAGAGATAGTGGTACTTCAACAAGGGATTCACCTGCTGACATTCAAATCTCTTCAGGTGACCCTGCACAACACCAGGCTGATGAATGCACCATCTTGAAGGAACAGGCAACTGTTAATGATGCTTCACAGCAAACAAATGATGATGTTTCTCTCTCATTCAATCAGTCCTCATTGAATGAGTTTGAAACAACAGCTGGACCAAGTATTCAAGCTCCTGAGCAAAATATGTCCAATTTGGATTTATCTTTGCAACTGAAGGTGATTCTTAGACTCAAGATTCATAACACTCATCCATCTGAAAACATCATAGGGGAAGTCTCCGAAGGCGTGAGAACAAGAGGACAAACTCACAATGGGAATGTCTGTTTGTACTCATGCTTTTTATCCCAAATGGAACCCAAGAAGGTGGAAGATGCCTTGAAAGATAGTAGCTGGGTTGAATCAATGCAAGAGGAGCTGCTTTAATTCAAAAGACAAAAGGTTTGGAACCTATGTCCGCTACCATCTGGTCAAGTACTTATAGGCACTAAATGGGTTTTTAGAAACAAGAGAGATGATAGAGGCTTGATTATCAAGAACAAGGCAAGACTGGTGGTTCAAGGATACACTCAAGAGGAGGGAATCGATTATACTGATGTCTTTGCACCTGTTGCAAGACTTGAGGCGGTTAGGATCTTCCTTGCTTATGCTGTATCCAAGAATTTCACTGTCTATCAGCTTGATGTCAAGTGTGCCTTTCTATATGGGGATATAGATAGGGAAGTCTATGTATGCCAACCTCTAGGATTCGAAGATCCACAGCATCCCAACTATGTGTGCAAATTGGATAAAGCTCTATATGGGCTGCACCAAGCACCTAGGCTGTGGTATGAGACATTGACTCAGATTCTCCTGAAAAATTGTTACACTAGAGGTACCATTGATAAGACTCTTGCAGGACCGTTTAAGGGCTTAAACACAATTACAACACAACAACACAATGAGGAGATTAACTAAACTTTAATCAAACAGTGAACTGGGTTAACCAAAGTGATACAAAGAACACAAGTAAAGCAAGAGACAGAACAAGAGAGTATGGGTTTCACGGAGGCAGTATATTGCTTTCTAAAGTTCTTTTACAAGTGTTACAAAGCATAAAGAAAGATACAAGAACTTGAAATACTTATACTACAACCTACAGCCGGCTATACTTTGAAAGCCAGCTGGATACAATTGACTAGACACTAACAAAATCAATTGTAGGATCAAAAGGAATATCTGCCTTTTGACCTTGTGACTATGACATGCCATAGCTCACATCCTTATACATTACAAAAAGGATAAACTACATAAAGTGGAAAGTTACAAACTCAAGAGCTCAATGTACAGTTACCAAAAGCATGGACCTTTTCACCAACTCATGTAAGTTGGTGACTTTACAGAGATGCAGCGGAAAAGGTGCTTTATGGAACAGTACATCAGATAAAGCATGTGTACTAAAAGTCTTCGGAAGAAATCTGTCTTCATAGGATGAAGCTTCGGAAGACTTTGTCTCTGAAGCTTCGGAAGACTTCACGTTTGGCTTCGGAAGATATTGGTCTTGGCTTCGGAAGATTTTACACTTAGAGTATTTTCTAGTGCATTGTGTAAAACTTCCGAAGCATTCTTCACTTCAGTACTTAGTGCATGTTGCTGAGACACTTAGGATGTTTTGGGTTGCTTCAGACTTCAGGAATCCTTACAAACTCCCCCTAGGCTGATGCTACCAAAACACTTAGAAGATCTTCAAATGTTGGTAGTCTTCAGTAAAATCAAGACCATTCCTTTCTTCATTAGATGGTCAGGATCATCAAGACTCTCATAGTATCTTCTCATCTCAAAGAGATCATGCAGAGGTAAGTTGATTATGTCTTGCCATGAGTAGACATTCTCAACACCTTGATCTCTGATAACATTCCATCTTTCTGGATTGGTAGAGAAGTCCAGGACAAGATGGGTGTCTCAGTAGTTAGAGGAGCCACTTGAATAGGAGTTGATTGGGCTGCCTCATCATGCACTTCCTCAGGTTGATCTGATTCAGCTGAGGTGCAGAGGTAGATGACTTTGGCTTCTTCTTTTTAGTCTTTGGTTTAGAAGCCATCCTCTTCTTCCTCTTGGATGTCTTTAACTGAGAAGACTGGTCTGCAGCACCATGTTGATCATCAGTGTCTTTCTCAGTTGGGTGTTCCTCCCTCACAGGTTCAGAAGGAGAGGGAGTTTGACCCTGCCTAGGATCAGAAGATGAAGCTTGCTGAGGCTCAGCTGGAGGTGCTGGTTGAGGTGTCTCTGGTTGTTCAAACTTGACCTCCACTTCAGGTGGGACTTGACTTGGAAGAGAGTGCAAGTCAATGAGTTCTCCACTTTTAATCTTCTGCTTGATCACCCTAATATGCTCATCCATAGTGGATAGAGACATGGGGCCAAGTCTCCTTCCGGAGAATCCATATAGCTTCAAGAAGCTCATCATTCTTTGTCTGTCAGCAGACTTCTTTGCATTCTTTTGAATGATGGCTCTTGACTTTGCAGCTTCTTCCCTTAGCTTCCTTTTAGTTGTCTTTCTTTCTTTGACTAACTCAAGCTCAAGTTGCTTTAGGTACTCGAACTCAATGAAGTCATAGGACAAGGGAAGAAGTGCATCTGCTGATAGAAGCCTGTGGCACTCAGGTAGTTGATCATCTTGATCCTATCTTCTTCTTTATCTACCTGAGGTTCTTGTGGAGCCACATCTTCCTGTGCAGGACTTTCTTGAACTGGTGAGAGAGTGGGAGCATGCTTGTAAAGTCTTTTTGTCTCTTCTCCTCTTTGAGTTGGAGAAGTAGCCTTGCATCCTCTTTCTCCTTCATCTCTTGACACTTCCATGTCAGCCAGTTCATTTAACTCTTCTAAGGGGAGGGAAATGATTTCATCAATGTCATAGTTCCTGGTCTGTAAATAGGTAATCCTGACTGCCCTTAACTCATCATCTTGAGTATTTGGTCTGGGGGCAGCCCTGATTGCAGCTTGCATGAAGCTAGATGACCCAGTAGAACTTTCTCCCCTTAGTCTCCTTTTCCTCTCTCTCTCTCTTCCTCCTCAATTTCCTCAGGAGTCATTATCCTTTTCCCTTTGTCACCAACAGACCTTTGTGACTCAGGGTGGATTGAGGCTTGGCCTTCATTGCTTGGTGTAGCTTCCATGCTCTGGCCAGAGAGAGGCTGAGAAACACCTTCACCAGCAGGTGTCTCAGATGGAGTTTGGACCTCTGCAGCAGTTGTTGATGATGAGACAGGGGTCTCAGGTTCTGCCACTGGGCCTTCAGTCAAGGTTTCCCCTATGAAACTAATCTTAGGGTCCACCTCAACATCCAGTTGACCGATGACATTGCCTGATTGCCTAAGTCTCCTTCTTAGAGTGAACTCTGCAAGGATCCTGTCTTGGATTCTTTGAGCCAGCCTGTCAGCTTGTCTTGAATTGCTTGGATTGACAAGTGGCAAGTTGACTAAATCCAGTCTTTCATAGAAGCTCAGGCTTTGGAATTGAAAAACTTCTTGTTGGCCTTGAACTCTGTGAAGTATAAGGGCTCTTCTGTCATCATCATACCTCCACCTTATGATGTAGTTGCCAGTTCCTTGTGGTGGAGATGAGACAGCCCTTGGTATACCTTCCTCAAAGAGACTCCTGATGAGTGAGTCTATAGAGTCCACATTAATGTGAACTTGAGGAAGTTGCTGAGAATGCACAACAGCAAGTGAGGATGGTGAGTCCTCTATGTCCATTCTCTCTGAAGAACTCCCAGGTTCTGTGGTTGTAATAACTTTCTCCCCCTTTTTGGTAGCATCACCCACTTGCATAGGTGAGCTGGAGGATAAGTCAATCACTTCCACAGGTTCTTGTGTTCCTGGTTGAGCTCTCCTTAAAGGTCTCCCAGCTAGTTTTTCCTTCAGATATGAAATCTGGAGTTGCTGATCATTGACCCTGTTTTGTAAGGTAGTCACCTGAGATTCCAAGTGACTAACCTTAGAGACTAAATAGGTGCATGTTTTTGACAATTTCTGCACCTTTAGTCTCAAATTCCCCTCATCTTCATCAGAAGAATCATTGGGGGATGAGATGATTGGACCAAAGTCCTCTCTCTCACCACCAGCTTGAGTTTCTTGGCTGCTGGTTTTCCTCTGCTCACTGGCAGCCTCAGTTGAGATGCCAGTGGGCTGAGTTGCCATGGTTGAGGTCTTAATGATGTAATCACTTTCAAAAGTGAGAGCCTCTTCCATATGGACATCCTGAACAGGTTCAGAAGTGTCCACCTCAGTAGTAGGTGACTGATGTGGGATAGACTGAGGAGAGTCAGAGGTACTCATCTCTCTTTGAGTAGGGGAGGAGAAGAGAGACTCATGGTACTCACTGAATCCTAAGTCTTCATCAGTGTAGAAGGATAGGTTGGGAATTGGTTGGTTGAGATCCAAAGGCTGGGGATGGTAGCTGTCCCCTGAAGGTTGTTCACTTGAGTGTTGAGACTCAGAGTGAAGGCTTAAGGTTGTTGGGCTAGTGAGCTCATCAGGGTGAGCTTGAGGAACCTCAGCCCTGATAGGTGAAGTAATGGGAGTGGTTTGCTCCTCAGGAGAAGTGGGAGCTCTAGTGTCCACTTCTTCCTGTAAGGTTGAGTATATGGGGGCCTGCACAGACTCAATAGCCTGAGCAGGGGTTCGTTTGGATTTTCTTTGGTAGGTGAGGGTGATTTCTGGTCTTTTTAGGGGTAAGGATAAAAGAGGTGTGGGTTCAACACTAGCTTGTGTTGCTAGGTTGTCACCTTGAGCAATGAGCTCTAACATTTTTGGGACTAGGGCTGTTTCTACCCCTGAGAAGCCTACAGTTGGCTTCTTCATTATTTTAAAGATGTCGGGCTTCATCTGTCCCAATTTAAGAATATTACTTGTTTCCCTCAACTGTGAGCCCAGTTCACAGTTGAGAATGTGTTGAACATATCTAGGAAACATGTAATACTCTAAGGAGTCTAAGTTTGCAAGTAAATTAGTATAAACAAATTGTGAATACCTGAACTTGACCCCCTGAACCATTCCATGAACTATAAAGGAGAGATCCTCAGGAATCTGGTCCCATCCACCATGCTTGTTTGATAAGCTGTGGATAACCACATGGAGCAGGAATTTCCATTGGGATGAGACCTTCCCTTTCCTGAAGGTCTTTACAGAGAAATCTCCCTCATAGCCCATCTGCTCAAAGGAATGATTAACAGCTTCCTTTGGGAAGGACACCTCACCTTCTTCATCATCCAGCTGCAAATGTTGGTTAATGATGGCCGGAGTGATGAAGATTGTCCTCCCTTGCACTGTGGCAGACAGTGCCTTCTCCCCATCCATAATGACCTCTTGGCAGGTCTTCCAGAATTCAAGCAAGTGATCCTCATATAGAGTAGGATCAATGGTCAGGGAGGTGAAATAGTTTGACAGAGTCAAGAATTGGCAAATCTCTGAGAAACTTGCATCTTTCTCAGAGCTTAACAGAGCAACTTGATTATGTTGCCTGTGAAGTTGCATGGAGAAATCTGGGTTGTTTCTGCGGTTAAGGTTGGCCATTTCAGAAGCTTAAGGGTGAAGAAAGGTAGAAAGCAAAGGCGGTTTAGAGAATTAGGTTAGAGGAATAGTAGAATTGAGGAAGATAGTGGGAAAGAGGGGGAACCGTTGGGTATTTATGTGAAAAGGGATTTGAACCAAAGTTAATGAAAGAGGATAAACTTTGAAATCCGGAAGTCGGTCCCACCTCTGAAAAGGTAGTTTACTTTTGCTCAAAAAGTAGTTTTCTTGGAATTCGAAAAGCTTCCGAAGGTTATTTGTCTTCGGAAGTTTTGATTGAAAAAGCTTCCGAAGCTAAAATGGCTTCGGAAGATTTTCCTGAGAGTCTTGAAGATTTATGCTTCGGAAGAGAAATAAACCCTTGGATGCTTTGTATAGGAATAAACAAAGCTTCCGAAGGTTAATTTTGCTTCGGAAGGAAAAGGTCCTTAAAAATAAATAAGTGTCTGAGATAAGAATTTTAAGCTTCGGAAGATGAATTTAGACTTCTTCCGAAGGTAAAATCTCTTAGACAGTTATTTATTTTGAAGACATGTTTTTCTTCCGAAGATAAAATTTTATCTTCCGAAGTATCAAAAATTTTCAAGAATCTAAGGAAAGTCTTCAAAAAGAATTTTACATCCAAAGAAAACATGAGCTTATGAAAGTGATGAACTAGACAACTTAGGACACACATATTTTAAGAAGAAATAATTAGAATTAGTTTTAAGAAAAAGTCTACTCAAAGTTAATCATCCCAATAGCTGATATCAGATACTTAAATCTCTGTTCATCAAAAGCTTTTGTGAACAGATCAGCATATTGTTCATCTGTATGAACTTTGACTAGTTTAATTAATCCCTTTTCATAGTTATCTCTTATTAAATGATACCTGATGTTGATGTGTTTGGTCCTTGAGTGCTGCACAGGGTTCTCAGTGATAGAGATAGCACTATTGTTGTCTATGTGGATAGGAGTCTCTTTGAAGTTAAATCCATAGTCCAGCATCTGATTTTGAATCCAAAGCACTTGAGCACAGCAGCTTGCAGCAGCAATGTATTCAGCCTCAGCAGTTGATGCAGACACACAGGATTGTTTCTTGCATTGCCATGAGACAACCCTTCCACCAAGGAATTGACATCCCCCAGATGTAGACTTTGCAGTCATATTGCAACCACCATAATCACTATCTGTATAGGCATACAGATTGAAATTAGGATTCTTTGGATACCATAGACCAAGTGTTGAAGCACCTTTGAGGTATCTTAAAATCCTTTTCACAGTGATTAAGTGAGACATCTTAGGGTTGGCTTGATATCTTGCACAAATACATGTAGCAAACATGATATCAGGCCTGCTAGCTGTAAGATACATAAGAGACCCAATCATAGCCCTGTATAAGTGTTCATCTACACACTCCCCCTCAAGATCTGGACCAAGGGAGTGGTTTCTGGCTATGGGTGTCTTAGCAATCTTACAATCAGTCATGTTGAACCTCTTGAGTATGTCTTGAACATACTTTGACTGACTTATGAAGATGCCATCTTCAACCTGCTTCACTTGAATTCCCAGAAAGAAGTTGAGTTCTCCCATTGAACTCATCTCAAATCTGTCTTTCATCAGCTTCTCAAAGTCTTTGCAGAGCTTTGGATTAGTTGAACCAAAGATGATGTCATCTACATATACTTGAACCAGCAATAAGTCATTTCCCTGTCCTTTGATGAAGAGAGTTCCATCTATAGTACCTCTCCTGTATCCATGTTTACAAAGATACTCAGATAGTGTCTCATACCACTTCCTGGGTGCCTGATGCAGCCCATAAAGAGCTTTGTCAAGCTTGCAGACATAATCAGGATGATCAGGGTCTACAAAACCAGGTGGCTGTTTGACATAAACCTCCTCATCAATCACTCCATATAAGAAAGCACACTTTACATCAAGTTGGTAGACCTTGAAGTTCTTGGATGCAGCAAATGCCAGGAATATCCTAACAGCTTCTAGTCTTGCTACAGGAGCAAAGACATCAGTGTAGTCAATCCCTTCTTCTTGTGTGTATCCTTGAACAACTAGTCTTGCCTTGTTCTTGATGATGATTCCTCTATCATCCTTCTTATTCCTAAAAACCCATTTGGTTCCAATGGTAGTCTTCCCATGAGGAAGAGGACAAAGGTTCCAAACTTTCTGCCTTTTGAATTGAAGCAGCTCTTGTTGCATAGCTTCAACCCAACTTCCATCCTTTAGAGCTTCATCAACTTTCTTGGGCTCTATCTGAGATAAGAAACAAGAGTGAAGACAAACATTTGCTTCATGGGTTTGTCCTCTTGTTCTTACCCCTGTGACAACATCTCCAATGATGTTTGTGGTGGGGTGAGACTTGTGGATCCTTAGCTGAGGGATCACAGCAAGTTGCTGAGAAAGATCCAAATTTGAGAAATTTAGATCTGGTCTGGAAGATTCACCCTCCACATTATCACACTTATCAAGATTAACTTGATCCAATGAGTGTGTGACATCATTGATGTTGTCATCTATGGTATGGTTATTAGCATCAAGAAATTCCTGATCACTATCACCATCACCATTGTTGTCTTCTACAAGTGAGGTGTCTTTATCTGGTTGAGAGGCCTCTGAGCTGGAATTTGAAGGCATGCCAGATGTATCAGCTGAATTTGTCATTGTTGTGCTGATAGAAACCTCATTTGCTGAAGTAGTTCCAACTGGAGCTGAAGATGTATGAGTTGAAGGTCTTCCTAGCTCAAATCTTGGATCAGGATCACCTGTATTTAGATTTTCTGCAGATCCTGAAACATGCTCACAAGATTTGTTAAAACAGTTGGTAACTAAATCAAGATCAAACAGCCAATCCGGACCAGAACCAGCCACACAGGGTGTGTGCTCATTGAAAGTCACATTGGCTGACTCCTCAACAATTCTAGTTCTGAGATTGTATACTCTATAAGCTTTAGCTTGAGGAAGAGTATCCAATGAAGTGTCCATCATCTGATTTCTCAGCAAACTTGGCAATTTGATCTTTGGTATTCAAGATGGTGCAGGGACATCCAAATGACCTGAGAAAACCAATGAAAGGTTTCCTCTTGTGCCAAAGTTCATAAGGAGTCTTACCATGTGTCTTAACTACTAAAACTCTGTTTTGCACATAGCAAGCAGTATTAACTGCCTCTGCCCAGAAGGTGATAGGCAGTTTAGAGTCAGACAACATAGTTCTTGCAGCTTCAATAAGTGTCCTGTTTCTCCTCTCAGCAACTCCGTTTTGCTGAGGAGTCCTGGGAGCACTATATTGTCTTGTAATACCTTTTTCATCACAAAATGTATCAAGGATTTGGTTCTTGAATTCAGTTCCTTGATCACATCTTATGGTTTTGACCTTGTGATCACATTGATTCTCAACTTTTAAGATGAAATTCTTCAGAATCTCAGGGGTTTCATCCTTAGTTCTAAGGAAGAAGACCCAAGTGAATCTTGTAAAATCATCTGTGATCACCAGACAGTAAGAGGTCCTTCCTAAACTCATTACACTGGTGGGGCCAAAGAGATCCATATGTAACAAGTGTAGGGGAGTAGTGATGGAGTTCTTTTCCTTAGGCTTGTGAGATACCTTGTGTTGCTTCCCTTTCAGGCATGCAACACAATGATCATCACTTGTAAACTCTTTCTTTGGCATTCCAGTTACCAGATCATGTTTAATTAATTTATTCATGTTCTTAAAGTTTACATGGCACATTCTTTTATGCCATAGGAAAGACTCATCACTATTTGCTTTAGATAGAAAGCATGAAACTTCTCCAGAGGGAGATGTTTCTTGCAAATCCATCTTGTACATGTTCCCTTTCCTGGGGGCTCTGAGCAGGATATGCTCATGAGGAATGACCACTCCAGGCTTGAGAACAATGCACTCATGCTCAGTAAAGAGCATGTTATGACTCTGATCACAAAATTGGGACACTCAGAAGATTGTACCCAAGCTCCTTAACAAAGTTTACCTTCTCAATGCTGAGCTTACCATTTGTGACCTTGCCCCTTCCAGAAATGTAACCACCTTCATCTCCTCCAAAAGCAACTGGTCCTCCATCAATTCTCTCAAAATTATGGAGTAGAGACCTATTGCCTGTCATGTGCCTGGAACAGCCACTGTCAATTATCCAGACATTCCTGTTTGTCTTGAGCTGTTCCTGCACAAAGAAAATGATTAGTTACATTTGGAAACCCAAGCCTTACTTGTCTTGGGCTCATTAAGTGTAATAGAAGGTAATGCAACAGTAATAGATCCTATGGTTGTACTATGGGGATCTTCAGCTGTTGTTGATGAAGAAACTTCAGTCATTTGGTCTTTCTTAGACTTCCACACCACCTTTGGAGTCTTGGACTTGACCTTCAAAACCTTAGAAGCTTTTGGAACTTCACAAGTTTTGATGACTGATCCTTCGGAAGAATCTACAGTCACTGCAGCAGACTTCAGTGCTTCGGAAGAACTCCTTTCTTCCGAGACCAACTTTGCTTCCGAAGGTAATTTTCCATTTACCTTCTTCTTTGATTTGGAGCTTCCGAAGGAAACAGACTTTCCTTCCGAAGCTTGAGACTTCTTGAGACTCTTTGAAGTCTTTGTGTTGGGCAATGTGAGAAGTACTTTCACACATGACACATAACATTTTCTTCTTCAAAGGAGTCTCCTTTTGAGAGCAAGACTGGCTTTGGTCACATCCCTTCTCCACCTTCATCTTGGTAGATGCTGAGACAGTTCTTTTGGGCTGTGAACTGTTCTTGGAGTTTGATGGTCCAGGCTGTGCAGCAGTGGTACACAGCAGCTCAGTCTTCTTCTTTGCACTGAGATGATTTGAACAAGAACCAGGACTCTTAGCTGAGGAGTCTTGGTTGATGTCTTCAGTCCTTACTACTTTGAAACCTGCAGAGATAAAACTTGTTTCTGCTTAGCATCAAAAGTAGCCTTGATTTCTTGAGCCTTCTTTGCTTTCCTTTTGCTCTTCCTGATCAAGTTCTTTCTCTTGGACTTGGTCATCACAGTTGATTTCTTCTCCTCAGAAGGATAGTGGCCCTTGGAAGAATCCTCTTCTTCACTCTTCTCAGAGGAATTCTTCACTATCACTTCTTCATCATCCTCACTTATAGGATCTATGAGAGGAAGCTCATCTTCACAAGTTCCACACCTAGGAGATCTTACAGACAAGATTGTGTGTGGAGGAGCTATCTCATTTGATCCCAGTCCCTGTCTATTTTGATAACAAACCTTGTTGTGCAGGGATGAGGATATCATGTTCTTGAAGGTCTCTTCTTCAAGAACACTCTTCTCTGCCTTGGCTTTGCTGATCACAAGCTCAGCCTGGCACTCAGTCAACTTAGTTATGAGATCTTGGATCTGAGTTCTAAAATCTGTATGTTCATGTTTTAGTACTGAAATGGTTTTCTCCAAGTCCTCTATCTTTAACTTGTAATCATTTTCAGACTTTCTAAAATCAGATTTTAATATGTTTAATGACTCAAGATCAGATCTCATCTCTAAGTTGTAGGACCTGTATCTATTTACTTTAGCAATGCATTCAGGAGTACAGAGATGTTCCAATACCTTGGCTTCATCATGGTCAGCCATCAGTGCTTGGTTTGGAGAAGCATCTTCCACCTGAAAGCTCCAGTCAAAGCCTCCCTCTTCAACAGCAACAGCAGCATGTTGCTTTGTCTTCTCAGCCTGAGGGGCTTTGTCAGTGTAAGTTTGGTCTGGGTTGTGTTTGGCCCCCATTTGCTTTAGGTGCCTTACACTCCCTAGCAAAGTGACCCATAAGGTTACAGTTGTAACACTTAACTTTGCTTTTATCCAGCCCAAACTTTCCACTGGTAGCATTGCTTGGAAATCTTCTTCCTGTCCTCTTGTAGAACTTCTTGGCTCTGTGAGTGAGGAGAGCCATCTGCTGAACTATCTCCATGTATTCCAGGTCATCTGGATGGATACAGTCCAGGTCTTCAAGAGTGAAGAGATAATTCCCACAGCTTTCATCATTAGACACAAAGGCTTGAGAAGAACTTGTCTCTTGGAATGGGCTTCCTTGAGTAAAGTTCTCCCTTGGTGTCTCCGGGAAGGTGATGAAAGGACCCTTTTGTGAGTTGTCAGGGTAGCATATGAGATGATGTTGGGGTTCTATGCTGTCCCTTTCAACCACATGAAGGGCTGAACCCATTTGATTGTTGGAGTTGCCAGATGAACCTTGCATGTTCATCTCCATCTGGTATCCACTGAGAATCCCATACAACTCTGTAAGAGTAAGAGTTTTAAGGTTCTCAGTCCTCTTGATCACCACACAATAGTGTGTCCATTGCCTAGGAAGTGAGGACATGAACTTCCTTACAATGTCCCTGTTCTCAAGAGGAACTCCTCCATCCACTAGGGTATCCACAATCTCAACATACCTGAAGTATTGTTGGGTCATGGTTTCACCTGCTTTGAAGGTGAAATTCTCAAACTGCTGCTTCAGAAGATCTTTCTTGTTCTCCTTGGCTTCAGAGGAGCCTTCATACATCAGCTTCAGTGCATCCCACAGCTGTTTGGCTGTCTTGCACTTCTTAAAACCTCTGTATACAGAGTTTGGGAGAGCAGTCTGAAGAGCAGTCATGGCCTTCCTGTCAATCTCTACTCTTTTTCTATCTTCATCTGAGTAGTTGGCCACATCTTTAGGAATCATACCAGCACCAGTAGCAGAGGGGGTGCTGGGTATGAAAGGTCCATTCTCAACAGATTCCCACATTCTTGAATCAAGAGACCTGATGAAGCCTTCCATCCTCATGCACCAGGTGTCAAAATCATCAAGAGTGATCAGTGGGGATTTGTTCATGGTTCCAGTCTCCATATCAGTCTTTGAGATGGAAGCCATTTGAAGAGTTTAGTTTTTGTGTGTGTGAGGGATCTTAAGATGGTTAGATCTTATATCAAGAGCCTGGAAAGCTCTGATACCAATTGCAGGACCGTTTAAGGGCTTAAACACAATTACAACACAACAACACAATGAGGAGATTAACTAAACTTTAATCAAACAGTGAACTGGGTTAACCAAAGTGATACAAAGAACACAAGTAAAGCAAGAGACAGAACAAGAGAGTATGGGTTTCAAGGAGGCAGTATATTGCTTTCTCAAGTTCTTTTACAAGTGTTACAAAGCATAAAGAAAGATACAAGAACTTGAAATACTTATACTACAACCTACAGCCGGCTATACTTTGAAAGCCAGCTGGATACAATTGACTAGACACTAACAAAATCAATTGTAGGATCAAAAGGCATATCTGCCTTTTGACCTTGTGACTATGACATGCCATAGCTCACATCCTTATACATTACAAAAAGGATAAAGTACATAAAGTGGAAAGTTACAGACTCAAGACCTCAATGTACAGTTACCAAAAGCATGGACCTTTTCACCAACTCATGTAAGTTGGTGACTTTACAGAGATGCAGCGGAAAAGGTGCTTTATGGAACAGTACATCAGATAAAGCATGTGTACTAAAAGTCTTTGGAAGAAATCTGTCTTCATAGGATGAAGCTTCGGAAGACTTTGTCTCTGAAGCTTCGGAAGACTTCATGTTTGGCTTCGGAAGATATTGGTCTTGGCTTCGGAAGATTTTACACTTAGAGTATTTTCTAGTGCATTTTGTAAAACTTCCGAAGCATTATTTACTTCAGTACTTAGTGCATGTTGCTGAGACACTTAGGATGTTTTGGGTTGATCCTATCTTCTTCTTTATCTACCTGAGGTTCTTGTGGAGCCACATCTTCCTGTGCAGGACTTTCTTGAACTGGTGAAAGAGTGGGAGCATGCTTGTAAAGTCTTTTCTGTCTCTTCTCCTCTTTGAGTTGGAGAAGTAGCCTTGCATCCTCTTTCTCCTTCATCTCTCTTGACACTTCCATGTCAGCCAGTTCATTTAACTCTTCTAAGCACATTGATATCAGGTATCATTTCATTAGAGATATTCATGAGAAAAATCTTATCAAGCTAATCAAAGTTGACTCAAATGAACAATATGCTGACTTGTTTACCAAAGCCTTTGATGAACAAAGATTTAAATATCTCATTATAGCTATTGGGATGATAAACCTTGATTTGTTGATCTCATTTGAAAACCTTATAATTTGTAAAGTCTCATGTCAAAACAATCTAAGCCCTATTACAAAAGATCTTTTTCTAAATTTTATCTAAGTATGAATTCTTCCGAAGAGAAATTAACCCTCGGAAGATATTTCACATATCTTCCGAAGCAAATTTCTCCCAGGATAATTTTCTTCTCGGAAGGGTGTTAAGTCTCGGAAGAAGCGATTGATTTTGTAGGATTCTATGTGCCCAAGACACTTAGAATATTGATGTGGTTAGTACGTTATGATCCAAGTCGGGTTAAACCCAAATAACAAGCTTTGCAAACACAAACGATTATTTAATTGATGATGTGATCGTGCAATTGAATAATAACACACCAAATTTAGAAAATTGGTTTTCTAAACAATTATATGTGAAATGGGTCAAATCATAAGGATGATTTGTCGATGGGTTTTATTAATCACATTGTTATTTAAAAGGGTTTAAATAACATAAGATAATGTAATGTTAGTGATCTTTAATTAAAATGTTTAATTAAAGATTCGTGCATAAAACATATTTGTATGGTTCTTGCACTTGTCACACATTAAAAATCCAAGAGGGTCCATGAACTTTTAATGTGTCAACAAGACATAAAAATGAGAGGGAATCCCAGCCACATTTTAAAATTTTCGGCCACCCTATGGGCCAATAGGGTTCCTTCTTTTGCCTTGGTAACACACACTCTTTATGAAAGAGTGTTGGACTCTCTAAGACTCACTTCACTTCACATGCAAAACACAAAAAAAAACTCTCTCTCTTTCTCTCAAAAGCTACGGCCAAGGCAGCAACATTAAGGGGTTTTGGAGAGCAATTTGTGGTGTGTTTTTGGTGTTGAATCTCCCTAACAAGAGGTGCTTGCAAGGAGGCTTGGGGTATACATGCTTGAGGGCTCCTCTTCTTGGAGTCTAGGCTGCATATTCGACATCATCATCACCTTCATCTCATCCCTTTTCATCCACGGTTTTGAGCTGCTGGAAGGTAGTTATGGCAGCCCTTTGTGGTTGTCATATTATGTTGTTTTATGTTGACATAGCATGCTTATTCACATATAATGATCCTTTGATATATGGGTTTGTTTTAAACATTAATATGGTCACCTAATGAACATGTTTTTCAGCTTTATAATCAAGTTTATAAAGTAATTATTCCGCTGCGTTTTCAGTAAGTTTAAGAGGTTAAACTATGTTTTGTGTTCTTACAAAACCATCAATGGCATCAAGAGCCGGTTATGTGGATAGCTTGCTTGTTCTTCTCCTTTAAAATTGGTTTTAAAGGATGATTATCAACTCATAATAGGCTGATTTTGGTTGATTCAATAAACCCCATGTCTTTCAAAGTTATATCTTCATGCTTATGATTAAACTTTGAAAGATAGAAATGTCAATTGGTTGATATGTTTGGTTGTTGTTTGTTTGGACAAACAAACCCAAATTTTCAGTATATGTTGGATGAAAATTTGGGGTTTGATGGGGTTTATTTTGTTTGTTGAATGATGTTTATGATTGCTCATATGATAGTGCATAACCTAGCTTAGACCTTGTGTTGATTGGTTTGGATTGAATGTATTTATTTGATTATATTCATTCAATGGGGTTGTATATTAATTTGTGCTTTGTTTAAAATGTATTTTGTCTATTTATTCATTGGGATGTAATAATAGATTAGGAGTAATTTCCTTTTACTAGAAAATATGTATTAGGATATATATTTTGTAAAAGAAGATGCTCGGAAGGAAGCATAAGAGGAAGACACAAAAGAAGGACTTGAAGCATATGGATGCAAGTTCAAGTGGGGGTCTATGAAGACCTCAACTTTGTGTTGTATTCAACCCTTAAGAAAGACCAAATGACCACACTTGTGATGGCAAACAAGTGTTGTCACAATAGTAGCTATGGTTATGCACATTATGGTTGTTTATATTATGCTTGTTTGATTGTGATTTTATGAATGATTGTATGATATTTGGATATGATAAACAATCTCAATAAAAATGATCTTATCAAGCTAATATAAAATGGTTCTTAATCACTAAGTGTTAATAAATGGTTATTAAAAGGATTAATGATTTCGTAATAAAATGAGTTTTATTAAAAGGACCATAGGGTATCTTGTATTTGAAAGCATGCAAATACAAGTACATAGAGTTTTCTAAACTAGAATTTTGAAATCTCTAAACTTTTGTCAAACAAGTTTAACACCGTCCTTTTGCACAACACTTGAGTCATTTGGAAACTCTTAATGGGATAAAGGTCACCTAACCATTTAGAGGGAACTTGTGACTTAAGGTGGGGATACCATATTGGTGGGATAAAGGTCACCTAACCACTTATGTGGGTAAACTCACATGTGTGTGCAAGTAGGGTAACTTGATTTGCAAACCATGTTAAATGGATCACCTAAATATGGTTTCCCAATGGTGTTGATGGGATTAACATGCCGACTTTACATATGATGTTTAAAGTCGATCCCATACCTCTAGAAGTTGCAAATGGTTGCAACCGTCAATCGTTGACCACCTTATTAATTTAAATCGTGGGATAAAGGTCACCTAACCACAATTTAAATGTAATGTTGGGTTCTAGATTTTAATATAAAATGACCTTAAAAAGGCATTAATTATTAAAAATAGCAATATCGAAAATACTAAATAGATCTTTGTTAAATTTTGTAGATAGCCACCAATAATGACAATCATGATAACTCATCCGCGTCCACCCAATCATTACGAGCGATCCTCCAAAAGGAACGTCTAAATCATAATAATTTCATTGATTGGTATCGAAACTTAAGAATCGTTCTCAAGCAAGAGAGAAGATCATATGTTTTAGACGACCCTATCCCCGATCAGCCTACTGAGGATGATAGGCCTACAATGATTGGCTGAAGTACACTAAGGACTCCGTCCAAGTGTCTTGTCTCATGCTAGCGAGCATGACTCCGGATCTCCAAAAGGAGTATGAACATCACGGAGCTTATGACATGATAACCCAGCTGAGTGAAAACGTTCCAACAGCAAGCAAGGGTTGAGCGCTTCGAAACGGTTCGAGCACTCCATGCATGTCGTATGGACGACAACCAATCTGTTTCATCTTATGTACTTAAGATGAAAAGTCATATTGACCGCCTTGAGAGGCTTAATTGTCCCGTCTCGAAGGAATTGGCCACGGATTTGATCCTTAATGGCCTTACCAAGAAGTTCGAGACATTTGTGTTGAATTACAACATGAATGCATGGGACAAGAGCATTGGTGAGCTTCACTCAATGCTTAAAACGGCCGAGGCGGCCATGGGTAAAAGGGTTTTACCCGTTCTCACCATCCATGAAGGTGGGAACAAGACAAGGCCTCATCCCGCACCCAAGGCAAAGGTTGCTAAGGGTAAAGGACCCGTATGATGAAAAGGGAAAGGGGTGGCAAGGGTGCCACCCAAACCACAAGAGAAGAAGCAAAAGGTTGCTACCAATGACCCATGCTTCAAGTGTGGGGAGATTGGACATTGGGCAAGAAATTGTCCTGTCCATCTCCAAGAGTTGAAAGCAAAGAGGGATGTCGGGCAGACCTCAGGTACAATATACATGATTCATATTGATCTTAATGTTACATCTTCTAATACATGGGTATTAGATACCGGATGTGGAACTCATATTTGCAATTTGTTGCAGGGGTTCAAAAGAAGTAGGGACTTCAATCAAGGGGATGTTAGTCTCTGCATGGGCAATGGAACCAAAGTCCAAGTTGAAGCTCGTGGGGACTACATCCTAAAACTTCCAAGTGGCTTGGATGTTATTTTGAAGAATGTTTTGTATGCTCCTAGTCTGACTAGGAACATTATTTCTGTATCCCAATTAAGACATTATGATTATGTATTATCTTTTGTTGAAAATGATATTCATGTTTCTTTAAATGATATGTTCTATTTTAAAGCAATTCCCATTAATGGTATTTATGAATTGGTTCATGAAAATGCTTTAAATAGTTCATTGTACCAAACTAACACCAAGAAACTCAAGTTGGATTTGAGTGATACCTATCTTTGGCATTGTCGTCTTGGTCATATAAACAAGAAACATATACAAACACTTCAAAAGAATGGTCTTTTAAAAACGAATGAATGTGATTCATTTGATGTATGTGAATCTTGTTTACAAGGTAAAATGACTAAGGCACCCTTTAGTGGAACTAATGAAAGGGCAAAAGATTTATTAGGAATCATACATTCGGATGTCTGTGGTCTTTTTAAGCAATGACTAGGAATGGTGAAAGATACTTCATTACCTTTACCGACGATTATAGTCACTATGGGTATGTGTACTTATTAAGGCACAAAGATGAAGCTTTTGAAATGTTCAAAATCTTCAAGAATGAAGTAGAAAATCAACTCAACAAGTCAATTAAAGTTCTCCGTACCGATAGAGGAGGTGAATACCTAAGTGATGCTTTTCAAGATCATCTTAGGAGTTGTGGGATTGTCTCACAACTCACTCCACCTGGAACACCACAACACAATGGTGTGTCTGAGAGGAGGAATCGAACCTTATTGGATATGGTCCGATCTATGATGGCTAGAAGCACATTGCCTCTATCATTTTGGGGTTTCGCCTTGCTCTCCGCGGCCCGTATTCTAAATATGGCCCCAACCAAAAAGGTGGAAAGGACACCTTTTGAGATATGGCATGGAAGAGTTCCATCCCTATCATACTTAAGGGTCTGGGGTTGTGAGCCTTACGTTAAGACTCCCACCCCAAACAAATTGGAAGTCCGATCCACCAAGTGTATCTTTATTGGATATCCTAGAGATTCTATGGGATATTATTTCTATGATCCACTGAACAAAAGGTGTTTGTTGCTAGAAAGGGTGAGTTCTTAGAGGCAAAGTTCCTTATGGAAGGAACTAGCAGTAGAACAGTGGATCTTGAGGAGGATCAAGAACCACAACCCGATGCACGTCTGGTTGAAACTAGCACTCAACATGAGGATGTTGAGGATGATCAAGCGGTTGATCAATACACACAAAACGTTCGCAGAAGTGGTAGAACTAGTAATCCACCTGAAAGATATGGATTTTTCATGGATGGATGCTATGTGGTAGATTCAGATGAACCAACCACATACCATGATGCAGTGTCCAATTTGGATTGTGACAAATGGCTTGAGGCCATGAACGTTGAGATGCAATCCATGTATGACAATCAAGTTTGGGAACTTGTTGTAACACCTCTTAATTCCAAGGTAGTTTGAAGTAAGTGGGTTTTCAAGAAGAAAACCGATATGCATGGAAACTTGGATACTTATAAAGCTAGACTTGTAGCAAAGGGTTTCACTCAAACTCAAGGGGTTGATTATGATGAAACCTTCTCACCTGTTGCGATGCTAAAGTCTATAAGGATATTGTTTGCCATAGCTACTCATTATGATTATGAGATTTGGCAAATGGATGTCAAAACGGCTTTCCTAAATGGATATCTTGAGGAAGATGTCTATATGGTTCAGCCTAAAGGTTTTGTCGATCCAAAACATCCTAATAAAGTATGCAAGTTAAAGAAATCAATCTATGGATTGAAACAAGCGTCTAGAAGTTGGAATCATCGTTTTGATGAGGAGGTAAAGAAATTTGGCTTCATCAAAAACGCTGATGAGGCTTGTGTGTATAAGAAGGCTAGTGGGAGCACAATAACTTTCCTGGTATTGTATGTTGATGACATACTACTATTTGGGAATGACATTCCAACCTTGGAAGGTGTAAAAACCTGGCTTGGAAGTTGTTTTTCCATTAAGGATCTTGGAGAAGCCGCTTATATTCTGGGAATAAAGATCTATAGGGATAGATCAAGGCGGTTGATTGGTTTGAATCAAAGTGAATACATTGATAAGATCTTGAAAAGGTTCAAGATGGAGAACTCTAAGAAAGGTACTGTACCTATTCAAAGAGGAACGATATTGAGTACGACTCAATGTCCTAGCTCAAAGGATGAGCAAGATAAAATGAAGGCAGTCCCATACGCATCTGCTATTGGATCCATCATGTATGCAATGATATGCACTCGACCGGACGTGTCATGCGCCTTAAGCATGACAAGTCGTTACTAGCAAAATCCTGGAAACAGTCATTGGATGGCTGTTAAGAACATACTTAAGTACCTGAGGAGGACAAGAGATATGTTCCTAATCTATGGATCTGGTGATGAGGAACTCGTTGCAAAAGGTTACACGGATGCGAGTTTCCAAACCGATCGTGATGATTCTCGGTCACAATCGGGATATATTTTCATTCTGAATGGAGGAGCGGTCTCATGGAAGAGCTCCAAACAGGATGTGGTGGCTCTATCAACTACAGAATCAGAATATGTCGCCGCCTCATTGGCAGCTCAAGAAGCTGCATGGTTGAAGAAATTCATTGCCGATCTAGGGGTTGTCCCTTCCATTCAGGAACCCCTAGAGATCTTTTGTGATAACGAGGGTGCGATTGCTCAAATCAAGGTACCTCGTGCTCATCAAAAGACTAGGCACATTGAGCGGAGATTCAACTACATACGAGATGAAGTTGAAAAGGGAAAGATATGTATTCGCAAAGTTCACACGGATCAAAACATTGCGGATCCTCTCACGAAGCTCCTTGAAAAGGCAAAGCATGAAGGTCATACTTGTGCCATGGGACTTCGATATTCTAGTGATTGGATTTGATCTGTAAATTTTGTATTTGGATATGTGGAACTCTTTATTATTTGAATAAAATTATTTGGTTATAATGTTTCAATTAGTGTTCCAATTTAGCATGTTTAATCCATGAGTAAATTGTTTACTCTAAATGTCCGTAGTCGTTCATACTTGTGGGAACAAGTGTGAGGGTAAGATTATTATGAACTTGGATTGGTTGATATTCATAAGGATGAATATAGAGCAATGGGTTGCTACCAAGGTTCATAGATATTTATGGGATACAAATATTGGACTAACCCGCATCTCAAATTTTACTACATGGAATCTTATTGATTGATCATAAGTAAATTTGAGTAAAGGCGAATATCATTTGGTATCCTCCGACCTGTGATACATATTGGGTTTTGATATTCACCAAGTATTATACCTTGAGCTTATTCTTCACTGTCTTGAAATAGTGGACAGTACATAAGGGTATATTCAGGTATGACACAAGGTGTTTGTGAGAAACGTATGTAGTCAAGATGGAATTTGTTCCTCTTATTCATTGAGAGCAAGATGTCTAAGGCCTAATTAAGTTAAATCAACAAGGAATGATCATTCTGTGTCCTTGGATTTAACATGACATCTGTAACAAAAGGATAGATGATTAATTCACCTAAATCATTTCAAGTAGGATACTTGAATGGGTTGATGTTATTGAATGGCTATAAGTCATGCATATTAAGGGTAGTAAACCGTTGTTAGGCGGTATTTACTGCTTGCATCAATCTTCTATGAATCTTGGGCAAGTGGGAGATTGTAGGATTCTATGTGCCCAAGACACTTAGAATATTGATGTGGTTAATTCGTTATGATCCAAGTCGGGTTATACCCAAATAACAAGCTTTGCAAACACAAACGATTATTTAATTGATGATGTGATCATGCAATTGAATAATAACACACCAAATTTAGAAAATGGGTTTTCTAAACAATTATATGTGAAATGGGTCAAATCATAAGGATGATTTGTCGATGGGTTTTATTAATCATATTGTTATTTAAAGGGGTTTAAATAACATAAGATAATATAATGTTAGTGATCTTTAATTAAAATGTTTAATTAAAGATTAGTGCATAAAAAATATTTGTATGGTTCTTGCACTTGTCACACATTAAACATCCAAGAGGGTCCATGAACTTTTAATGTGTCAACAAGACATAAAAATGAGAGGGAATCCCAGCCACATTTTAAAATTTTCGGCCACCCCATGGGCCAATAGGGTTCCTTCTTTTGCCTTGGTAACACACACTCTTTATGAAAGAGTGTTGGACTCTCTAAGACTCACTTCACTTCACATGCAAAACACAAAAAAAACTCTCTCTCTTTCTCTCAAAAGCTACGGCCAAGGCAGCAGCATTAAGGGGTTTTGGAGAGCAATTTGTGGTGTGTTTTTGGTGTTGAATCTCCCTAACAAGAGGTGCTTGCAAGGAGGCTTGGGGTATACAAGCTTGAGGGCTCCTCTTTTTGGAGTCTAGGCTGCATATTCGACATCATCATCACCTTCATCTCATCCCTTTTCATCCACGGTTTTGAGCTGCTGGAAGGTAGTTATGGCAGCCCTTTGTGGCTGTCATATTATGTTGTTTTATGTTGACATAGCATGCTTATTCACATATAATGATCCTTTGATATATGGGTTTGTTTTAAACATTAATATGGTCACCTAATGAACATGTTTTTCAGCTTTATAATCAAGTTTATAAAGTAATTATTCCGCTGCGTTTTCAGTTAGTTTAAGAGGTTAAACTATGTTTTGTGTTCTTACAAACCCATCAGATTTCATATCAGATCTACTTCCAAAGCTAATAACACACTCCACTTGAAAAGCAACATATACTCTCGGAAGTAATCAATTTACCTTCGGAAGTAAATTTGCCTTCGAAAGAATATTACCTTTGGAAATGCTTTATACTCGGAAGAAAGATTTTACTGTGTAACGGAAATCTTTTGGGCCCCACTCTGTAAAAAGTAAAGATTTTGTTAATGATGTTGGATTATTTAAATGGACTAACCTTACCGCCCATGTCACATCATCCACTAAAACCTCACATCGTCTTATCCAAACCCCCTTTAAACCACCATTCCATCGGTTAATCACTTACATCCTTTTTACCCAAATTACTGCCCTAAAAGCTTTCTTCATCTTCAATTTACCCTATTCTGAACTATATTTCTGTAATTTTCTTCAATGGCACTAAACCCTCAGCACAACCAAGTCGCACTCCTTGACTCTTCAAGGGATGTTGACTTCTCAGACATCATCTCCTTTCTAACCCAATCTTCTTACTACACCGCTCTGACTGTAAACCTCACGATTTACTCAAACCATATGTCTGAATTTTGGGCAAATGGTCAAATTGAAACCCTAAATGGGGTTCGTGTCATTCGATCGAGCATCTGTGGCAAGGAGTTGGTCATTTCTGAACAGATCATCAGGGAGCATCTAGAGCTTCATGATGAAGGCGCTCCAACGGAATTCCCCAAAGCAGATTTGGACAATTCTTATCTCCAAATGGGATATGGTGGAGATGTTAGCAGGTCAACTGTCTACAAATTTAACTTCTCTTACAAATGGAAGTTTCTGCTGCATGTGGTTCTTCACTGCTTGTCTAATAAATCTGGGGGATGGGATCAAATCCCATATGAACTTGGGTGCCTAGTTCATGGGTTGGTGAAAAGCCTCTGCTTCAACTATTCAAAATTTGTGCTGACTAACCTAATGGGAAATCTTCAAAGGGACACATTCTTCATGTATCCCAGGTTTCTCCAGCACATAATCAACTATGAGCTGGACCAGAGCAAGCTTGTCTGTGCAACTGCTCTGACTGCTCCTCAAATGAGGCTGACCATCTTCAATACTTTGAAGAGAGTGTCCACCAACTTCACTGGAAGAGATACTGCACTTCTTCCAGGTATGATTGAGCCAATGGCTCCTGGTGACATCTCTGTTAACCCCACAGGTGATGAACCCACACCAGCAACTACCCTCACTTTGCCAAATCTACCTTCTCCACCCATTACCTTTACTTATCAGAGACGTCCCAAACGAACCATTGTTCAATCTTCTCTGATTGAACAAGCTCCTCAGGTTCTACCCAAAAAGGCTAGAGTGGAACAAAAGGCTCCCACTCAGCCTGAGGTCCAACCATCCTTCACAATTGACCTTAATATGGGTCTTGAGTCTCCTTAGTCTCAAACCCATGAGCCCGAAACCCAAGCTGATAGACCTCAGGGAGACTCTCTATACTCCCCTGAGCAGCCAAAAAGGGACAGCCCTATCACAGGCTCAATGCCTTTAGACATTGATGAAAGTCCTGGGTCATTAGGTCTCACTTCCATATCCTTTACTGACCTTTTAATTGGAGCTGATGAAGAGATTATGTCTCTTAAGGGCAATGAAGTTGATTCACAACACCCTCTCAAGGATCAACAGAGCCTAGAGAGATCTCTTATCTCTAGCCCCCATCAGCAAACCTTTACTGAGGTGAGTCCCACTGATGTGGAGGGGACTCATGTAGATTCAGCTGCCACTACTGAAGGAGCCTCAATGGATCCTCATGACAGTGGTAACATCACTGAGACTGAATCTACGGCAACCATGCCCTTTGATGACTCTGAAAGAGACATCATTGTGCAAGGGAAACTAGGGCGCCAAGAAACCACATCTGGTGGTGAGGATGAACATACAAGGTATGTTACCTCATCTCCCCGTGACTCTTCAAAAGAAGATGAGGGAAGAATGCAACTCACCATTCAAGACCTACTTTCTAAAGTCTCAAATCTTGAATACAAGGTTAGGACTTTAGAGGACAGGTTGTCACTCAGCAACTTGAGATTGAAACTCTCAAGGCCAAACTAACTGAGAAACAGATTGAGAGGTCTGTTAGGCATGTACCAACTCAGGTCTCTTTGACCTCTTCCTCTAGCTCATCAAGCTCTCATGATGATGCTACCAAAAAGGGGGAGAGTGTTCAGAGACAAAGTCAAAGACAGGAGGAAACCCAAAGTCAAGCTCTCACTTCCTTGAGCTCAAAGTATCCTGTGCAACAAGCTGCAATTTTCCCTGAGCCTCCTTCAGTTGTTTTTCAAGTGGATCAAAGGATGCTCCAAGATCTCAATAGGTTCTTTAACAAGTTCCTATTAGAATCTCTTATAGAACAGCCAAGTCCTGATATGTCTGTGATCTACTTCGGAGCTCAAGAGCTTCAGAGGTTAAATGCACCTTCTACCACTATTGAGGAGGTTGGTCAACCTAAGGTCCAAGTGGAACCTGAGATTAACTTCGAAGGGGAACAAGGACTGATGGCCCAGCAACTGAAACAGTTGGGACAGATAGTGCATTTTCACAGACTTCCGAAACACAATTCAAAGCCTCGGAAGAAGAATTTCAAACTCCCGAAGCTGAGATTGCTGCTGCGAAAGGACTATTCTCATTATCCGATGATGTAATAGTCACAGATGCAATCCTGGAACTTGCATCTGAGGTTAATAGGGAGGATTTTCTCACCCAACCTTTAGCTCTAACATCAACATTAACTCCAGCTCCCATCTCTACTACTCAACCTGAATCTTCCATCCAAGAACCCCCAAAGTCTAGTACTTCTGAAGACATCAAAGGAAAGAGGAAGGTGACTTCAGAAGAGCTTAAGGAGGAAGAAAGGTTGGAGAAACTCAAAAGAAAAGGTAGGCTTCCAACTAGAAAACTGCTAGCTGCAAGTACCAAAGCAACTGCAGCCAACCAGGAGGCAGTCAACAACCGAAAAAGAGTAGAGATTATTGATAGACTTGTTAGTCTAGGAGCTGCAACTGAAGATGTACTCCTGTTACCATTAGATGAGTTAATAGAGCTGGAAAAGGCAACCTTGTTGCTAAAACAACAAAAAGAAGAAGCTGCAAGGTTGGCCTTAGAAGAAGAAAGGGAGAAGAAAGAAAGAGAAGGTGATCTGTAGCTCAGGAGGGAAAGGATAACTTCCTTAACCTCCAGAGGTTTCTCTCAAGAAGAATTATCTCCACATAACAATGATACAATCTTATGGATCTTCAACAAAGAGCAAGATCAAATGGAGAAAGAGAGAAAAAGAGCTGCAAGGGAAAAGCTATTGCAGAAGAAGAAGAAGGAAGAGGAAGCAGGACTGACTGCTGCCAAGAAGATAGGTGAGAAGGCCTGGATGAAGAGCTATCTCAAGGCTCATGGCTTCTCTGGCAGGCAGGTGGGTCTTATGTCAGAAAAGACTCTCCAGCGACATGTCAGTGACATCAAGGCTGACATTCGCGCGGGGAAGAGGAAGGAGATGTATAGAAGGGGACAGGGGATGACCTTCAAAGCAACCACTCAACCCAAACTCCAAACCCAACCACAACCTGAACCTATACCCTTTTCATTCCCCATCAAAACCGAACCAACCACTGAACCATACACCCCTGAACCTACACCATCACTCCTACCAACCTCTTCACCTCAACCACCTAAACGACCCATCCTCCAACCCAAAACTCTAGCCAGAACCCAAACACCTCAACCTACCCATCAACCCATCAAACCATCCCCTCAGCCTTCTAAACATCTCTCTTTAGAAGAATTCAAGGCAGTCAAGACAAAGCTCATAAGCTGCACAACTCTGAGCGATATCTCTTATGAGGAGGATTCAATCAATTTGACCTATGTTGACGGATCCTCAAGTTCCCTCACTAGAGATCAATTTCTTGATCTGCCCAGAGGAACATTGGACCAAGCTACAAATCTCCTTGGCCTCAATTTAGACACTTTGAATGAGGAAGAAAAGAAGTTAAGGAGAAGGCTGGTGACTCTACTGTATACCAAGAAAGGTGACCGGGTGCCAAGACAACCTCTTGCACCTAGAAAGAAGATCATCCAGTGGAGGTTCAAAGAATCTTCTCACAACTTTGCTGTTGAAAGAGAGAATGGAGAGCTCAACAGGCTAAGTGCCTCATCTCTGCTACACTTGAGCAGGTTTGACATTGCTGTGTTAGCAGAGAAGCCATTCTCAAACCATTCAAACTCTGATGTAGCTGCCCATATCAAAAATCATCTAGGCAGCCTTCATATGGCCGAGCTAACTGCTAGAAGCAAGGTTGAAGAAGAGTTGAAACTGAGAGAGGAGGAGGAAAGAAAGGGATCAGCAACCAAAGGCAAAGCCTTTCTACAAAAGTTGAAGGTCCTGAGCTTGAATCCATAGTTAGATGGGAGTATGACTATAACTCCCGTCAACTAACTCTTTTCAGGGGGACAAAACAAAGGGTACATGTCATTCAGAGTGATAGACTGGATTTCCTATCCACCAATGAGTTGTACAAGCTTCTCAGCACCACTTCATCGAAGAACAAAGAGACAGACAAAATACCTTTTGTCCCTGGTGCTGAAAGCTTTGAGAAGCAGCAATAAGTGAGGTTTTGGTAGCATCAGCCTAGGTGGAGTTTGTTGGATCTAGAAAAGCTGATGCAACCAAAACCAAGTCACTTAGAAGATTTTGGTACAACAAATAAAGGACTTCCGAAGGAAGAAGGAGCTCTTCCGAAGACAAAGTGTAAAACTTAGTTCCGAAGGAAAACTCCAACTTCCGACGACAAAGAACCTACTTCCGAAGATCAAGACTTAGAAAGAAAGATCTGAAGTCAACTTCCGAAGTATAGAAGTCCTCAAGCCTCAGAAGTATAGAAACCTCTTCCGAAGTATAAGTGGCTTCGGAAGAACTTGTTCTTCCGAAGCCAACTTACCTTCGGAAGACACTACTATTATCCAGTGGACATAAGTACGGTCTCTCTGACACTCTGCCGCAAATCTCTGAGATACTGCATGGCGTTTTCTCAAAAGCCATGTAGTTGAACAAGCTTGGTCCATCAACATGGCGTTTTCTCAAAGAATCTTCTCTGACCGGGTGCCAAGACAACCTCTTGCACCTAGACACTGCTATTTCTGGAAAATTCTTTTCCATCAGTTTCAAATGGTCCTGCATGGTTATTTGACTTAGATTCATTATCAAACTCTCTTCAATCTAACTTGTTTAATCAACCAAATTGTCTTGATTCTACAGGTAAGAAGAACTCAAGAGGAGATCTTTGGATCATTCAGTGAGGATTCAGATTCTGATGACCCAGATGATTCTAGCTCAAACTACCTATTTTTATCATTTGTCAAGGATTCAACAATACAAAATCATGATAATATAGTTTCAGGTCATTCAGCTTCAATTGATCAGGAAGGATCACAAAATATTCCTAGTGATGGTAACGAGTTTGTGATACCTGAGTCTGGAACATCATCCATCTCTGGTGATGTAGTTGATACTGGTAACTTTGATTACTTTATCAACTCACCGACTCAAGTTCCAAACTTCAATCCACATTCTTCTACTTTGATACATGAGCTTTCCAACTTGAACCAAACAAATCTGGATGTTAATGTTCAATGTGATGAGATTCCTACATCTCGTGTTCATAAAAATCATTCAAATTCTCAGATTATTGGTCCATTGAATGAGAGAACAACAAGGAGTAAATCAGAACAAACAAACATGTGCTTATACTCTTGTTTTCTTTCTCAAATTGTTCCTAAAAATGTTATCGAAGCATTAAAGGACAATTGTTGGATAGAAGCCATGCTAGAAGAATTACTTCAATTTCGCAAACAAGAAGTGTGGAATTTGGTGGATCTACCTGAAGGAGAAAATGCAATAGGCACGAAATGGCTATTTAGAAATAAGACTGATGATCGTGGTGTTGTAATAAGGAACAAAGCGAGACTTGTTGCACAAGGATACACACAGGAAGAAGGAATAGATTATGATGAAGTGTTTGCACCAGTTGCAAGACTTGAATCCATTCGAGTTTTTCTGGCTTATGCTTCATTCATGAAATTAAGGTGTATCAAATGGATGTAAAGGGTGCATTTCTATATGGCCCTATCACTGACGATGTGTTTGTGAAGCAACCTCCAGGCTTTGAGGATGCACAATTTCCACATCGAGTATATAAGCTGAGTAAAGCTTTATATGGACTTCATAAAGCCCCTAGAATTTGGTATGAGACGTTATCACAACACTTAATCCAACATGGATACACAAGAGGGAAAATTGATCCAACTTTATTTATAAAGAAGGATAATAATGATCTTTTATGTGTACAAGTGTACGTTGATGACATCATATTTGGTTCTACCAGTCCAAAATTGTGCAATGAATTTGAAGAAATCATGAAATCTCGGTTCCAAATGAGTTCTATAGGAGAGATTAAGTTCTTTCTTGGACTTCAAGTCAAGCGAACTGAAGATAGAATCTTCATCAATCAAGAGAAGTTTGTTAACAAGCTCTTGAAGAAATTTAAGTTGCAAGACTGTCAGTCCATACGAACTCCAGCAGATGTTAACACCAAGATTGAACTTGATCCAAAAGGAAAATCTATTGACCAAACTTTATACAGATCAATGATTGGCTCTTTAATGTATCTTACTGCATCTAGACCGGACATTATGTATGTTGTTTGTGTTTGTGCCAGGTATCAATCAGACCTGAAAGAATCTCACTTAATTGTTGTCAAAAGGATATTCAGATATCTCAAAGGTAAACCAGCCTTAGGGCTTTGGTATCCTTACGAGGGTAACTTTGAACTATATGGATATACGGATATTGATTATGGTGGATGCTATCAGGATAGAAAATCTACTTCGGGTGGGTATCAATTTCTTGGTCCCCGATTAGTCTCGTGGCAGTGTAAGAAACAAACAAATGTATTTGTTTCAACTGCAGAAGCTGAGTACATTGTTGCATCAGCTGGATGTTCTCAAATCCTTTGGTTGCAAAATCAACTACTGGATTATGGGTTCAATTTTCTTAAAACACCAATTTACATTGATAACACAGCTGCTATGTTCATAACAGCTAATTCTGTTCAACACTCAAAAACAAAACATATCGAAATTCGATATCATTTTCTTAGAGATAACTCTGAAAAAGGATTAATCATATTGATTCAAATTGCAACAGAAAAACAGTTGGCAGATCTATTTACTAAAGCCTTCCTACCAGGACGGTTTGAGTATTTAGTAGAATCAATTGGTCTTATAAATCATATGTGAACTCCCTAAATCAAAAGATCATAATAAGTGACCCTCTCATTGTTAATTGCCTGTTTATATTTTGTGTGTGTGTGATTCTTGTTTTCCTTAGAAAAATCAAATACAAAAATATAAATCAAAACTACAAAAATAGAGTCTTCTTCTAATTTTTAGAAAAATAGAGTCTTTTAGAAAGGATTATGTTATGCAACATGTGAGAAATGATAGTACATTAGTGAGATCAGTTGCATACTTCACTCATTAATAAAGTCTAGACATGATCAGATATGATGTGTAGACAATATCTTACTATTATGCTAAAAAAGTAAATTCTTGTGATCAAAATAAATATTAATGCTTGTGTGTATTCATCTGAGTACTTTTGAGTTGTTTTGGCTTATCAGATTGAATGCTTGTTAAGTTACACCACTCACACATGTTGATACTGTGTTTAATCATGAGATCTGTTACAAAGCATCATCTCACTTCTCTGTTATGAGTCATCATAGACCTGAAGTGCTGAGATATCCTTTGTTCTAAGTGATTACAGACTTGGATTCTCTTTTTGATGCAAAAGATGCCAATGTGCACAAACTATTCAACTAAATAGTCAGAGCTTATCAAATGGTTATCCATGATCATTCTCTATTAATTTAAGTAACATGAACTCTGGTGATACATATGTTTCAGGTAATAAGTTGAGTATGTGTTCTTTCTTGCATATCATGATGATGGTTGAGCTCTCTTAGTCTCTGTATGATTTACATCTTGTCATATCTAAATCTACCCTAATCAATCCAAGAATTGAAAAATTAAGTGAGTTGATAATTTGTCAAAACCACTCATTGTATGTCCTTAGATTTTGTGTCTCCTTTGCTGTGATATCACTGACCTGGAACACACTTGATCAGGATTTATTCATTGTCTATGACTATCAACATTTATTTTATTTTAATGTGCTGAACTTCATTAATATGATCTCACTACAGACATTAATTCTTTTCTTTATATTAGATTTTGATTCTGCTTTCATTTTGCTTTTATGCATGTTTTTGTGTGTGAAGGCAATGTCACAATGTGATGTGTGACCTTATTATCTTTCCTAAGAAACTTATAAGTTTTTCAAACTTAAAAGTTTAGGGGGAGTAATAAACGAAAGAGTTGTTCTCAGAAAATAATCATAATCAAAATCAAAATTATAATGTTGAATTGAAAGGATGATGCTATATGTTCAAAGTATTTGTGTAATTTGAAAATATAATTTTTGAAAAATATAATATGAACCTACATAAATTTGCAAATGAAAATGCTTCTGTCATAAGTTGAAAATTAGATGATAATTGATTTTATGTTGAGACTAAAATGAAGGGACAAAATAAATTTAAAAATAAAAAGAAAATAAAATTTTGTGAATTGAAAGTGCAAAATGCAAAAAGTTCAAAATTGAGGGACTAAAAGGTAAAAAGTTTGAAAAATTCAAAATTATGCTTCAAATGATTTAAAAATTAGTATGAAATATTACTAATATTTTTAAACAGTGTGCAGGTGAAGAAATTGGAAATCACAAGTGTTAAAATCATGAAAGTCAACTCAAAGTCAAAGTCAACTGAAAGTCAACTCAAAGTCAACTCATGCACCTAAATAGTGCACATATGCCTAAATAGGAGCATGATGAAATTTTCAGGAATTATACAAGTGTTTGGACGTTTGACTCATTCCCATGCGTCTAAACAGTTGTAATAAATCTATGGAATTGTACAAGTGTTGGGCGTTTCTCACATTCCATCCGCCTAAATAGTTGTTATAAGACCATGATTTTAATCAAGTGTTGGGCGTTTGTGATAATCCCATGCGCCTAATAGTGAATGAGTTTGATTTTGACAAAGTGTTAGACGTTTGATATGTCTCATGCGTCTACATAGTTGAAAAGTTTCAAAATTACAAGTGTTAGACGTTTCAAAAAGTCCATGCGACTGAACAGTGCAAAAGCGCCTAAACAGTGCTTATGCGTCTGAACAGTTCCCATGCGTCCGAGTCAAAACGCACAAACAGTGCTCATGCGTCTAAAAAGTTAGTGAATTTTAGAGTTTCATACGCCCAAACAGGGCTCATGCGCCTAAAATTTCACTTAATATAAATTGAACACTTACACTTATTTCCTCATTCACACTCAAATTTTCACAGACAAAACCCCTGAACTTGCGACTATCACTTATCATCATACTCTCATTTCATCTGGGATTGCATTAAATCCTGTTGATTATAGTTAGTAATTGGATCTATAAACGTAAGTTTGTGATTCAAATCTGTAAATTTTTGGTTAGATCAGATTATTGGTATAGGCGTTTGAATGCTATTTGTGCGTTCGAACCCTATATATTTCAAAGTTTAACTAATCAAATATGAATCATATCTAAAATTGACTCTGGATTATTGATAAGAATTTTATTGCGAGTATGTTGATGTAATGTTCTTAATCTGAAAGTAAAAATGATTTGATGATTGTTCAATCAGTCGGTTCTTCAATAGAAGAAGAAGAAGATGAACAGACAGATTAAAGTTTGAATAAAAAAAATAAAAATTAAATAATTTTTTTTAAATAAGTAAATCAAAATTCAAATGTTAGATAATGAATTCAAAATGAATAAAGATTAATGTTGTACAACTTGAAATCTCAATTCAAAAGTAAAAATCAAAAGTCAAATTCAAAAGTCAAAATCAAAAGACAAAATAATAAGTCAAAATTTAATGAAAAAGCTATAAGTTAAAATTGCAAAGTCATATGTAGAAATAAATTTCATTAATCAATATTCAATGTTCTCATAATACTTTCTTTGTGTTTTGCAGATGGCAGAATTAAAGTTTGAGCCAAAGCATAATGTGGCTGCCTACTTAGATGATGAAAACAGAGAAGCCATTGGATATGAAGAAATTATTAGATTTTTGCTCAGAACAAAATATGTATATGCTATGTGTGCAAGACCAATGATCAATGGAAGAATGATTAAGAGATTCTGGAGAACTGCACAAGTTGAAAGAGATGATGAAGGAAACAAAGTTCTAAGAGCTTTTATTACAACAGAAAGAATGCTTGAAGTATCTGAAGAAGCAATCAGAATAGCTCTAAGACTTGGTGACAATGACCCTGAAGACTTATCAGAATATACCTTCAATGAATGTAGAGAGGTTTTTCTACAAATGGGTCATCTAGATCATTTCCCCAAAAAGAAATTTTTCAGAGCTCGAGTGTATAAGCATTGGAAGCTTTTATGCTATATTTTTCAACATTGCATGTCTAAACGAAGTGCTGGTTGGGATTCATTTCCAGTAGACATTGCATCTCCCATTATTGCCTTAGCCATAATAGAAGATTCAATATGGCTAAGTGGATAATGAATGGTTTCATTTCAACCTTGAAAGAGGAGTGAGGAATAAATACTTGATGTACCCAAGATTCCTTCAATTGCTCATTAATGAAGCAAATCCAGATTTGTATGCTGAAGGAGTTACTGGTGAAAAGCTACAGTTAGAGCACATGTCAGATGCTGTTTATAAAAGACTGGAAATGATCACTGGTGCTCAAAACATTCCAATATTTGAGTATATCAAGAATGTATCAATGAATGAAGTAGATATTAATCAGCAACACTTTCATCTATCTGAAGAAGAACCAATAGATCCAAATGATCTCATTGAGGATGTAGAAGATGATGAAGAAAGTGAGGATGAAGCTTCTGAAAGCTCATCAGAAGAAGATGATGATGATAACAATGAAAATGATGATAATAATTATGATACTGAAGAAAGTGAGGATGAAGCTTCTGAAAGCTCATCAAGTGAAGAAAGTGATGACAATGATGATGATGATGGAAACGATGGTGCCACTGAAGCACATCAAGAAGAAACTGAGGAAAGAAATGAGGAAGATACTAGAGATGAACCTCAAAATATGGCTGAAGAAACCAATATTGATGACATTCATGATGATACTGTCAATGAACCACAAAATATGGCTGAAGGAAATGTTGATGACATTCATGAGGAAGCTGTACATGAAATAGATTCACAAAATCAAACCTTTGATTTTGATTTTATGAATGATATATTATACAATCCAGTATTTGAAGTTGATTTTAACGAAGGAGTAGAAGAAATTTCTGTGAGTACGACACACAATGTGTCTGTACAAACAGAGGAGACAGTGGACATTGATGAGATGGAAAGGTTGAAAGAAGAAAATCTAAGTAAAGAGAAAGAATTTGAAGAGTTGAAAGTGGAGAATGAAAAGATGAAAGAGATAAACATATATCTGAAAAAGAAATTCAAAAGCTTAAGGATGAAAACTTAAAGTTGACTGAAGAAAATGCCTCAAAAGATGAAAAGATTGTGAGGTTTGCTAAAGATAAAGAAGATGTAATCAAGAATTTTGAAGTTATGATCAACGATTATGACATTCTTGAGGAGAAGTTCAAGAAACTAACTGAAGAAAATGGAAAACTCAAAGATGATTTGCTGAAAGAAAAAGAAGCTCAGAAGCCTATCTCACCAGTACAAGTAATAAGTGCTGAGATAAGTGTTGATGAAAATCTTGAGCAGATAAAAGGCAAAAGAAAAATTGATGAAGTAGAAGATACAATTCTAACTGAATCATCTTCTAAGATGCAAAGAACTGAAGAAACTGTTGAAGAACAAAATGTTCAAGAACAGATTGAGGCGTTAGAAGATATTGAGGAAGTATACAATGAAAAAGAGGTATGATGAAGTTCTAGATGATGAAGATATTGATGAAGCTCAATTTGTATCACATTTCTCTTCACAAGAACATACTCATGAACGAGATGAAGTACCACAAGACTTTGAAGAAAGATATAATTATCTTGTGAAGATGAAATACAATCGTGTATATTTGGACGGACTGGCTGTTTCTCAAATTAACGATGAATATGAGAAATGTATTTCTGCAGAGTCAGTTGCACTAGTAGATCCAAATGAGATTGTTATTGAGCATGGTGAATGGACAAGAGCAAAAGAAATGATTAATGTAGAAGAATTATCTAGCTCTGAGCTGCACCATCTTGATCCAGAAGATATGAGTATTCCAGCTCTAAGATCATGGTTGCAAGCTAGAAACTATCATTGGAGGAAACTAAAAAGATTACAATCTGTATCACTAAGAAACCTTGTCAAAAGTTTTCAAGAGACGGAGAAACAATTGAAGAAGATGATTGTACTTGATACAGATAATCCTAAGTATCTTGAAATAACAAAAAGAACAAGAATGTTAAAACCATAGGAGATCAAACAAATGTCAAGAATTGCTGATGCACATGTTCACAGAAAAGAGTTGTTTGAAATGTTTGCTGATCCAGAAAGACAAGCTTACAAAGCCTCTACTAAACAAAGGCATATTTTTGATAATTCAAGATCAATGGAGACTTGGTAAGAAACGTACTGCAAAGAGGACAATCAGTTGCTGAACTGTTGAATGCTATGATTGCTCTAGATTTTACTAACCAAGTAAAGATTATCGCATGGAAGTATGATGAAGTATTCGATGCATTTTTGATAAAAAGAGTAAATGCTGTGTGTGATGTATATTACTTTTACTCTAGCATCATAAAGCTTCCAGTGCAAGATCTGAAAGAGCTGAATAGATTACCTCTGATCAATCCTTCTGATTCAAAACGTGGCAAGATGTTTATAGAATTATTAAGAAGAGGATTGGATCGATCAAGTAATTTTCTTAATACAAGATGTGAGCAAGAGGATAAAGAGTGTTTTGTTACTCTGAAGAATAATAAAAAGCTCAAGTGATTACAATCAGAAGAGGAACATTCTATGATTGAATTTTGTGACAAGTATTTTGAGAAGGTTACAACTCCTGGTTTGAAAGTGATAGATGGTAATCAAAACTCAAAGCCAATCCTCAGATGGTTTTATAACACTGAGACGTTTGAGCTTAAGTTGGTCCGGAATCTACAAAGATGGGATGAGGACATGATTACTTTATTTGGAGTTTTTGAGCTAAAGCTTTTACATTCGAGTTATATCTCATTTTTGTCTGTACAAAAATTTGAGAAAGTATCTCCTGAGATAGCGGAGCAAGACATGAAATATTTCATTTCCATTATTAATGTGATGAATGCGGCTATGGAAAGAATATCTCTGAGAAAGGCTCTTGCTTATGCCAACATTGTCAAGAAAGATATTAAAGATATTGAATTCATGAGAATATCAAGAAAAGGAGTACTAGAAGTATACTCAAAGGAATGTCAAAAGCCTATTGAGTTATATGCTAATATTGATATCTCATGTCTTTCAAAAGATACGTTGGATAGAATGAACCAGATGGAGATTAAGACGAATGAAGCTAAACCCGAACAAGGCATTCTTGTAAGTAAATTCAAGTCTGCAATTTCAAATGCTTTGAAAGAATTAGAGATGTATAAACACAAGCCGATGTTTAAGGTCAAAGAAGAACCAGAAGATTTTTTTGAATGACGAAACAAAGAGTTGAAGATAAAGGCTGAAGATAAAGCTGAAGATGGAAGAAAAGACAAAGAAGACAAAGATTAAAGATTGTCAGGATCAGCGATCACAAGTTTGATGTATTAGAGTGTAATGCAGCGGAATGAAATCAAGAATTAGTCAAATTATAGCAAGAGTTTGTTATTTGTAAACAAATGCGAGAGAATATTTTTCTGTGATAAGGAATGTTTCAATGATGCCCAATATTATTGCTAAATCATTCACAGTTACAATAAGGTTGACACTCCTTATATAGAGTGCAATCACTGCTGCAATCACGGGATGGTGATTACTAGCAGATCTAGTACAAAAATAACTAATACTTAACAAACTACTGAAATGTTCACAACTACTGAGAACATGTCAGAGTGCTAAGTATAAAACATAAAACAACTGAAAAGAAACTACTGAAACTACAACAACTGAAGAACAAGCTCTTCAGTCGTTTTACAAAACTACTGAAAAGAGAAAACATAAAACTACTGAAAGTAAACCATCACAACTACTGAAGAAGTCCTCTTCAGCTGTTATGACTTCTGATACTTTGTCTTCAGCACTTGTCTTCAGACTTTGTCTTCAGACTTTGTCTTCAGCACTTGTCTTCAGACTTTGTCTTCAGCACTTGTCTTCAGACTTTGTCTTCAGCACTTGTCTTCAGACTTTGTCTTCAGCACTTGTCTTCAGACTCTGTCTTCAGACTTTGTAATCAGGTGTTGTCTTCAGCTGTTGTGGACTTCAGTAGTTGTTGTGACGTCTGTGGGACTTAAAGGTTTTTCTGATCCGGCTCATTGGTTCTTTTGGTCCAACAAACTCCCCCTGAACCAATGCAGCCAAAACCTTTAACTTTATTGAGGTCCCACTTATTGTTGGCAAAATGGTTGGTCTTTTTCCTTCTTGATCAGTTGAGAAGATGACCCATATAAGCACCGGCCTGGAAGTAAGTCTCATGATTTGGTTGGCAAAGTATGGATGGGAGCTCTGTATTGGGGAATTGGACACTGAGCTGTTCCCCCATCCATGAGACTCACTTCCCATGTATAAGCCTGTAGGATTCTCTGGTGTATGCTCTGAGAAACATGATTTGTTCTTCCATGGTAAGATTCTCTGGTTCACCATCAAACAATCCTTCACGCCCATACAGCTCTGAGATGTATTTGGCCTGTTTGCCATTTTTGAGCTTAACTGTTGTGATCTGTCTGTAAGCAAACTCATCTGGGTGATTACCTTCAAGTAACAGACTGAGCTCATTCTGTTTGAAGTTCTCAAGCTTCTTGTAGACTAACCCCTTCTTAATTACTCTGTTTTCTAACATCTTTTGGGGAGGCTGTTTAGTCTCATAAGCCTTCTTGAAGTCTTCTACAATTTCCCAGGGTGATACTACAAGGACCACTGTGATCTCTTCATCTACGATCCTTTTCATCTGGCCCTTGTATCTTGCAGGAATGTCCTTCTTCACAATTCTGTGAGCCACCCTAGGATCAGGCCATATCCTCACCTTTTCCTTTTGATATTGAAATGTGTTGGCAAGGGTTTACAGTCTCAGAGCTTCTTTCTTCATACTTATTATTGATGAAGAAGCAGCATAAGTTTTGTCTATGCTCTTCAGCATCTCCTCATCATGAAGCCTTTGCTGCTGCTCTTCTTCTATCTTTACTCTCATAATCTCCATCTGTGAAGTGGGAGTGATGGGCATAGATTTGGCTTTAGGCAAAGTTAGGACTGCAGAAAGAGGCAACCTATCTTCTTCCTCATCATCCTCTTCATCTTCTTCTTCTAGCCTCAACATCCTTCTCTTCTTCTTCTTGGATGCATCATCGGCTGTTGGTTTTGAGGGTAAAGGAGTTGGTTTAATGGGTTGTGGTAGTGGTGATTTTGAAGTGGTAGGTTTTGCAGGTTGTTCTAGCATTCTTGTAATGAGTGAGGCTTTGGAGTATTTTGCTAGTTCATTTCTGTTCCCAGCACCTGCTTCATTTAGTGCTTCAATCACTAATCCCTTAGTGTATGTTTCAGACGTACAGATCTTGGTGGTTATTGCCAAGATACTGTCCCTGGTCCATGACTTAATCTCTATCAATGATCTTCCAAGATATTTTGCAATGAATCTGATCATGATCTCCAGTCTTTCTCTTTCTAACACATCATAACTTGCCCATCTTGAGTTAATTTCTTCAACTTTAAGTCTTCTAATCTCTGAGTCAAGCTGTGCAGTATCGAACCCTTGTCTATATAGTTGATCAATAATGGAGTCCATAGATTTACTATGTGTAGCATCCGCCATTATTTTAACTGAGCTCTATAAGCCGTTACGCCCGGCAGTGATGAACTGTTGGCGGCCTGGCGCCGCCAGGAAGGTTGCCGAGAGTTCGAGACCACGCGTGTCAGACAGTTTCCAGCTCCAGGTTTTGGGCGGCCCATCTGGTTAGTTCAGCGGAAGCCTGACCATCTCATCAAGTTGGAGTTCTTTTTGGGGTTCTTTTTCATTTCTTTCAATCTTCCTTTTCTTATATGTGATATGAAAGTCTTTGTGACTTTCACTCACTTGATCAGTGTCAGCTCCCTTCACATACTCTTCTTCCTTCTCAGTCTCTTTCACGACCTCCTCTTCCTTCTCAATCTCCTGTTCTTTCTTTTTCAATATGCTCTTCCCTTTTTCTTTCACTAACTGACTCTCCCCCTTTTTGGTTGCATTGGTTGCAAGGGTTTGAGTAGTAGAAAGCCTTGTGCTCACAATCTCCTCCACCAGGGGCTGTATGATTGAGGGAAGGCTCTCATCCAAGGTTTTGATCACAATGTCTGTGATCATTGGGGTGATGAGAGGTAGGGATTTATGGAAGATAGCAGCTGTTTGCTCAGAGGGGTTCTGTCCCTGAGAAGCAGTGCCAGAGGTAGAGGCCGGTGGATTGTATGTTTTGATTTGCTGAGTGTTTAGGAGACCTTCAGGTGAAGGTGCCATCTGTGGGTGTATGGTGGTGTCAGATGGACTTGCTTCTTGAGAGAATTGGTCAAGTAGTCTTTGTAGTCTACTGACTTCTTCTTCAAGAATTGTGTTCTGGGCTAGAACATCATAAAAGAAGCCCAGGTCATCATCAGCAGATGCTGAATCACCTGACCTCCTGCTAGTAGCAAGATGTACATGCCCTGGGTGTAGACCAGTTGTAGCATGTGCCCCTTTTTCTTGGAACTGGGGACTTCCAGCCTCAGGACGATGTCCGTCATCAGCTGTTGCCTCTGATGAGGTCTTAGCCATGTTACCAGCCTCAGTCTGATCATGTGCTGATGCAGAAGAGGTGGCAGCCTCACCAGATATTCTGATCTCCTTATCTACACTAGGAGACAGAACATTTAAACCCCTGTGCTGTGGGTTGTCAGAAGCATGTTGATCCTCTTCCTCAATATCTGTGGTTTTCCCTTTAGGTGGTTGTTGGGGAGGAGGAGAGGCATGCAGCTGAGTCAGCACATTTGCAATTATAAGTGTTGGACTTTGGGGGGCATTTTCATGAGGAGTTAGGGTAAAATCAGTATGCACCTGGGGAGAATGGTGTGTTTCAATGGCAATCTCCTCAAATGAGGAAGATTCCAGATTTGTGGGTACCCCTTCTTTGGTTGCTTCAGGCTCCTTTTGAGAGGAATCCTGAGCGGCTGTGGCTGGGTGAGTCTCTGATACTACTGGGGGGTTTACACCAGTAAGTATATCCTGTCTTGGTGGTACAGGAGCATCTTCAGGGGACTCATCTTCCTGAATAGCTGTTTTGGTTCGTTTTGTTTTTGGTTTGGTGGGGACTTTGGATTTTGTGGTGGTGGCTGTGGGTTCCAGCTGCGTGGGTTTGCGCAGCTTGGCAGCCATTTTGAGTGATTGGTCAGAGTTGTGCCGGGAGTATACTTCAGGCAATACAGCCATAACAGGGACTCCCAGGCCAACAAGTCCCTCAGCTTGAAGCTGGTTTTCAATTATGGCCATTATGAACCGAGGATATAATATCCAACGGTTAGAAAGTTGTTTTTGGGCCATATCCTTGAGCTCTAAGAATAGTATTTCAGAAAAATTTAAAGGTTGTTGCTCAAGGATGGAGTACAATACCTGTTGCCACCTTGTGGACATTTGATCCCATGATGAAGTCTTGGGGGCCAGGCAGACATTGACCATATGAAAGATAAGCCGTTCAGCATCCTGGAAATGTTTCTTCAATATGGTAGAGGCACTCAGGTTACCTTCGTATCCATGGTGGGCAAATGATAGATCTGTGGTGCCCTTTGGATAACTAGTCGGGAAAGTGGCATCATCCAGATTGAGGGTTTGGCGAAGAATCTCTGGATTGATGACCACTTTTTGGCTATGGACAAACAATTGAAGCGACTCTGTGTCATTCTCCTCAGAGACAAGAGTGACGTTTGTCCAGAATTGGCTAAGGGATTCGGCATATATGGTGGGGTTTAACAGAAAAGCTGTTTGGTAAGGTGACTGGACCATTAAATCAATGGCGTTGTGAAACTTGGTCCAGTATGGTGATTTGGTAAGGTGAGCGACACAGTTGTGTCGTGGTTTTAGTTGCATGGTCGCCATGGATGAAGAGAGGGTACAGAGTTTTTGAACGTTAGGTTTGAGAGGAGAGGTGAGAAAAACTCTGGTGAGATAAGGTATTTATAGGGTAGGGTTATGAAATGACTGAAGGTTTTGGTGTTAGTCATCATTTGTTGAAACTACTGATGACGTGGCATTAACTTTCAGAGGTTTGAAATGACTGACCGTATTGGTGTGATCATCAGTTGATATAAAACAACTGAAGACTTGGTTTTAATCGTCAGACGTTGAAACAACTGAAGTCTTTGATTTAGTCTTCAGTAGTTATAAAACTACTGAAGGACAATTCTGACTTCAAGTGGTGAAACAATTGAGGACATGGTGTTTGTCATCAGTAGTTGTGAAACTACTGAAGACAGTGGTTTTGTCATCAGTTGTTGTAAACAGCTGAAGACTTGGTGGTAGTCTTCAGTAGTTGTAAACTACTGAAGACATAGCTGTGGCTTCAGTTGTTTAGAAACAGCAGTTGTAGAAACAACTGAAGAGAAATTACTCATCAGCTGTTTTCGTCAATTCATAGCTTTTCAGCTGTTTCAGTCTGACCTCCACACTGACTGAAATCCGAGTTTGAGGTTTCATTGGTCATCAGTACTTATCTGCATTTCTGACATCAGCAGTTGTAGTTACATCAGCTGTTGTGATTTCATCAGCTGTTATAACTACATCAGCTGTTTTAACAAGTGAAGTACTTATATATGACATGGTTACCAATGATCATCAGTATTTATTACTGAGATTATCAGTAGTTGTCACTTATTCTAGCTGCAGCATACCAAGCCTTAACACCAGGTTGTGGAAAGTTGAACTATCCAAAGGCTTAGTAAAAATGTCTGCAAGCTCATCAGCACTAGGAACAAATTTTGGATCAATCAGACCTTTTTCAAAACAATCTCTAATAAAATGGTGTCTGATTTCAATATGTTTAGTCCTAGAGTGCTGGACAAGATTCTTGACAATACAAAGAGCTGAAGAGCTGTCCATTAACAATGGAGTCTTAGTCTCAGTTATGCCATAATCCAATAATTGGTTTTGAAGCCATAATACCTGAGATGTACAACTTGCAGCAGCAATGTACTCGGCTTCAGCAGTTGATGTAGCAACTGAGGTTTGTTTCTTACTCTGCCAAGAAATCAAACAGTTGCCTAGGAATTGACATCCACCAGAAGTTGATTTCCTGGTCAATTTACACCCTGCATAGTCACTGTCAGAAAAAGCAACTAATTTACCAGAATGTCTAGTAGAATACCATAAACCTAGAGATGGAGTGCCTTGCAAATATCTAAAGATCCTCTTGACTGCAATCAAATGAGACTCCTTAGGTGCAGCCTGAAATCTAGCACAAACACATGTAGCAAACATAATATCTGGTCTAGAAGCTGTTAAGTACATCAAGGACCCAATCATACATCTGTAAAGTGTTTCATCAACCACTTTACCTTTCTGATCTGTATCTAGTTGTGTGGTGTTGCACATGGGAGTAGAACAAGGTTTACAATTTTGTAAATCAAATTTTTCCAAAAGATTTGTTGTATATTTGGACTGATGAATGAAAATTCCATCAGCCTTTTGTTTGATTTGCAAACCCAGAAAGAATTGTAATTCCCCCATTGCACTCATTTCAAACTTTTGTTGCATCAACTTTGTAAAGGCATCACACAACTGTGGATCAGAAGATGCAAAAATAATATCATCAACATAAATTTGAACAAGTAGATTATGTTGCCCTGCTTTCTTAATGAATAAAGTTTTATCTATGGAGCCTCTAGTAAAATTATTTTCAAGAAGAAAGTTTGATAATGTCTCATACCAGGCTCTAGGAGCTTGTTTCAACCCATAAAGAGCCTTATCAAGCTTATACACCCAATTAGGATGTTTGTTGTCCTCAAAACCCGGTGGTTGACATACATAAACTTCTTCTTTAATTTTCCCATACAAAAAAGCACTTTTGACATCCATTTGGAAAACTTTAAGATTTTGATAAGCAGCATAAGCTAAAAACAGTCGAATTGCTTCCAGTCTGGCTACAGGAGCAAAGGTTTCATCATAATCAATACCTTCTTCTTGTGCAAACCCCTGAACAACTAGTCTGGCCTTGTTCTTAACAATAAGCCCATTTTCATCAGTCTTATTCCTAATGTCACACCCCGCGCCCAGATAGGGTGGGACGTCACAGACTAGCAACAACATATGGCAGCGGAAACAAACCATTATAAGAGCTCAAAGGAGAGAATATCACATGGCATTTAAGTTTTAAAAAGGTAACGGGGCTAGATACACATCAAGACCCCAATTAAGTTTTACAATCATCCATAAAAATGAAATTGTAATTGTTCAACACAAAATATAAATTGTTCAAATGTTTCATCAAGGAAATAAGCCAATGCCATGTCACGGGGATAGGTCTAGGTCTTCAAACAGCTAGGATCTCTTCAAACATTACCTGAAACATGCTCAAAAGAAAATTGTGTCAACTATAAAGTTGGTGAATTCAAGTGCTTAAAGTTCAAAAACAAAAGGACTTAATAAATCCTTCTTTGATTAAAAGGAAAAATAATCATTGTTTATCATCGTGGGAGAAATAAAATCATAATCAACCCTGCACTCAGTCCCCGGTTAGCCTCTTCTAAAGTTGTGTTTTACCGGATATTCCCGAAGGAAGAAACTGTGCCCCATACCAGTGAACCCTACCTGCCCGGATGGTTCATCATAGAATCTTAACAAAACTTGTTACATGCCACAATGATCCCTCAGGATCTCAGTGGGGTAACCTTCCTGGAACGGAAGCCACTGTGTGTGGGGGATTCCCCAAATAGATCTATCCATATAAATCAAGCGGTTCACGAAAGAATTAATGATCATGATATAAGAATTAGCAGGTAACCACAATCCCACATAGTATCATCAAATAAAGCACAATCATAGTTCATAAAAATAGAGCATGTTTCATCCCAAAACAGTAGTAAAAAGGGGGATCACTAGAACTCACCTTAGATATCAAGCAAAAAGAAATTCTTCGCGTGCCGGGAATGTCTCAAGTCTAGCACCCTAACATAAGTATATTAAGTGATTAGCTACTGCTCTAAACCTATATAAGGAGCAATAATAGTGCCTAAGACTTAAATGGACGGGTTCGGCTTTGATTCCGTTAGGGTTTGTATAAAAGGTTCCTTTTATGGAAAGTCATGGTTTTTCATGAAATCAAAGGTTTCTACATTACTAAACCAAGAATATATAGTAATTATGCCATTTAAGGGGGAAAATGAACTTATGGGAGTCGGTTATGAAGTTTTGCAAAATTTACAGTTTTGCCCCTGAAGTTTCAAAATTGGCATTTTTTACCCTTAAGATTAGTTTCTTGCATTAAGTGACCTCTATACTTAAAAATCAGGTTCAAGACCTTAATTTAACTTAGTTTTAAGAGTTTATAACCAAAAATTCAGTTTATGGTCTCGGTTTGCAAATTACGCTTTTAACGTTGCCGGTTACGGTAAAACCGAACGGTGTAAAAATGGTTATCTATGATTTCTCGCCTTTTTGAGTCTAAAACCAGTAGATGACTTTTTAAAGTCATTTTAATAAGTTTCCAACCTTTTAAATCACAAATTTTGCCCCTAGAAGTTGAAAGACCCGTTTTTACGTTTAAAACCGTTAAAATGCGTTTTTAGTCGGGTTTGACCATTTTAAAAGCTTGTTTGACCAACTATTTTACTTTTGAGGTTATTTTATCTTTTAACCTACTGGAAAATCATGATTTTTATAATTTGTAACATTTAACTCATTTATCGTATATTTTTCCTTAAAACGCCTCTCGGTTTACACCCGGTTTCACTTAAAATCCATTTAAAATACCATTTGACCACTAAAAATTCTCATTAGCTCCAGAACACTTTATTAATCCTTAATGAACCTGGAATTCTTTTTAAAAAGTTTATAGTTCAAGATTTCTTGTTTTTAAGTCCTTTTAACACGTTTTCGGGTCCCGAAAGTGACCAAAATGGGTCTAAACACATTATGTCTTTTGTTCCAGAGGTCAAACCATGTTATTAAACTTCATATGCACTAAAACTTACTGAAATAACAGTCCCAACATGTTGCCTAAGGGTTCTACACATACAAAGGTTTCAAGAGGTGAAAATATGCCAAAACCGACCATTACACATGTGTGATTCATGGTACCTTAAGTTTAATCATTGCCAAAACTTCATCTTACTTAAAAATCAGATTATTAAGGTGTCTTAAAAGTCATTTTGAGCAGGTTACACGTTTTGTTTTGAAGGGTTACAAGATACACAAGTTTGATAGTGCCAAAAACACCAAAATAGGGTTTTCAAGGGGTAAATCGGGTTCTACCCCTTAGATTGACCATTATATCATGTGATATACCTTCAAGAACGTTGGAAACTCTTCAAGAACAAGGTGAGGGTGAGAGGTTTCTGTTACAACAAGAAAAAGTAAGGTTTTTAGGTGAACAATGAAGTTAAACTTGAGAAATGACCAAAACCGAACATAGTGAGCTTACACTTGATGTATCTCACGGTTTAGAAGGTGTGGATGGTCGTGAATGGATGAAATCTCCTTGGATGAGGCTGGAGAATCTTGAACAAAAGCTGGGACCTCAAGTATTGCACGTTCCAAGCCTCAAAACATCACCAAAAGTCACCTTTCTTGCGGTATGCTGCTGGCCGATGGTTGTTGTTGTTGTTGTTCACGATTTTGGAGCTTGAAAGGAGAGGATTAGAGAGTGTTTGATAGAGAGAATGTGGGTTCAGCTGGTGAATTCGAAAATGAGAGAGAGAGAGGAGAGTATAGAGTGTGTCTTGCAAGAATGGAGAATTGCATGTAAGGTGTATGGTGGAAAGGGTTGGTGGTGTAGGAGACCATGGATTGGCCAAGAATGGGGTGGCCGAATTTGGCCTCTAGTGAGGCATTTTTGTTTTAATTTTTATTGTAGGAAATAATATTATGGGGTATTAATTTGATGTGTAGTGTATAATTATTAGTTAGTAGATGATGTTAGTTGATAACATGTGTAGGATCATTCTTGCATGATCCGAAATTTCCAAGTGTGAGGGTGTACACATATTTTTAATTGATTCAATTGATATTCTTAATTCTAGATAGGGTGACTAATTGACATTCCCGGACACTAATTTTTAAAAAGGTAGAAACCTAATTTGGTTAAAAAAATCAAAAGTAAAAATCACATGAAATCATAATTTACATCAAATAGCAAGAATTGATTCCAATTTCATAGTAGGGTTGTATAGTTTCAATTATTAGCACTCATAGCATGGATAATGATGCAAGTAATCTAGGGTTAGGGTAACAACCTGAAGGTCGGTTGTCACATTCTCCCACCGTTTAAGAAATTTCGTCCCGAAATTTAACTCTGATTAGGGACTGAACGGGTGGGTTTGAAGAGGTGTGGATAGTTCTTCCTCATTTCATCTTCACGCTCCCAAGTAAATTCAGGTCCTCGCTTGGAGTTCCATCTAACTTTAACCTTGGGTATGCGGCTCCGCCGGAGTTGTTTGACCAAACGATCCGTGATCTCCACAGGTTCTTCCACAAAGTTCAGTTTGTCGCTTATCCTTGCTTCTTTTAATGGTAGTTCCAGGGTTTTGTCTACCATGCTCTTCTTCAAGTTTGACACATGAAAGGTGTCGTGTATGTGACTCAATCCCGGGGGTAGTTTCAACTTATATGCTACTGGGCCAATTCTCGCCATTATCTCAAATGGTCCAATGTATCTTGGGCTTAGTTTTCCTCTTTTTCCGAATCTCACCGTTCCTTTCCACGGTGCTACTTTTAGCATCACTCTGTCGCCCACTTGGAACTCTAGAGGTTTCCGCCTCCTGTCCGCGTACTTCTTCTGTCGGTCTCTAGCTGCTCTCAGTCGTTCCTTTATCTTATAGATCTTATCGGTGGTTTCCAACACTATGTCGGGTCCCATCACTTGGCTGTCACCAATCTCATTCCAACTCAAGGGTGATCGGCATTTCCTGCCATAAAGGACCTTGTACGGAGCGGCTTTGATACTCGCGTGGTAACTGTTGTTATAGGCGAATTCTACCAAAGGAAGATGGTTATCCCAGTTTCCGCCAAAGTCCATCACGCAAGCTCTCAACATGTCTTCCATCGTTTGAATAGTTCTTTCGCTCTGTCCGTCGGTCTGAGGGTGGTAAGCCGTGCTAAGATCTAAACGGGTTCCTAAAGCTTGCTGGAACGATTTCCAGAAACGAGAGGTGAAACGGCTATCACGGTCTGAGATGATCGACAGAGGCACTCCATGCCTTGTCACAATCTCATCGACATAAAGTTGGGCCAGTTTCGTCATATCGTAGTCTTCTCTAATTGGCAAGAAGTTAGCTGATTTGGTTAATCTATCCACTATTACCCAAATAACATCGTGACCTTTAAACGTTCTAGGCAGCTTGGTAACGAAATCCATCGTAACATTATCCCATTCCATTCGGGAATCTCAGGTGCTGCAACGTTCCCGATGGTTTTTTGTTCTCAGCTTTTACCAGGGCACAAGTTTAAACATTTCCCCAACAAAACAGCGATTGATCTCTTAATTCCTGGCCACCAAAAGTGTCTTTAAATCCTGGTACAATCTTATCACTTCCAG